>PVIY010003735.1:0-109886 GCA_004026745.1 Myrmecophaga tridactyla
CCATGTGCCCTTCCAGCTGGGAGAGAAGCCCTGACTGTGTTTGCCATGTGCCTTCTCACTTGAGAGAGAAACCCTGAACTTCATCGGCCTTCTTGAACCAAGGTATCTTTCCCCAGATGCCTTTGATTGGACATTTCTATAGACTTGTTTTAATTGGGACATTTTCTTGGCCTTAGAACTGTAAACTAGCAACTCATTAAATTTCCCTTTTTAAAAGCCATTCCGTTTCTGGTATATTGCATTCCAGCAGCTAGCAAACTAGAACAGGACCCAAAATGCCTGGTCTACCTGTCAGAGTGGGGGCTTATGGAGGCCAGGTTATCAATGGAGTTTTAGCACAGGTCTGTCCCACAGTGGGTCCAGTGGGCCCCCGGACCCATTCTGTAGTTATTTCCCCAGTTCCAGAATGTATAATTGGTATAGACATACTGAGCAACTGGCAGAATCCCCACATTGGCTCTCTAACTCATGCAGTGAGGGCTATTATGGTGGGAAAGGCCAAGTGGAAGCCACTAGAGCTGCCCCTATCTAGCAAAATAGTAAATCAGAAGCAATACTGGATTCCTGGAGGGATTGCAGAGATTACTGCCACTCTTAAGGACTTGAAGGATGCAGTGTGGTGATTCCCTTCATCCCCATTCAACTCTCTTATTTGGCCTGTGCAGAAAACAGATGGGTCTTGGAGGATGAGAGTAGATTATCATAAGCTCAACCAGGTGGTAACTCCAATTGCAACTGCTGTTACAGATGTGCTATCATTGCCTGAGCAAATCAATACATCCCCTGGTACCTGGTATGCAGCTATTGATCTGGAAAATGCTTTTTTCTCAATAGCTATTAGTAAGGACCACCAGAAACAGTTTGCTTTCAACTGGCAAGGTCAGCAATATACTTTCAGTGTTCTACCTCAAGGGTATATCAACTCTCCAGCCCTATGTCATAATCTTGTCTGCAGGGACTTTGATCATTTCTCCCTTCCACAAGACATCACACTGGTCCATCATACTGATGATATCATGTTGATTGAACCTAGTGAGCAAGAAGTAGCAACTACTGTAGACTTAATGGTGAGGCATATGTGTGTCAGAGGATGGGAGATAAATACAACAAAAATAGAGGGGCCTTCTACCTCAGTGAAATTTCTAGGTGTCCAGTGGTGTGGGGCATGTCGAGGTATCCCTTCTAAGGTGAAAGATAAGTTGCTGCATCTGGCCCCTCATACAACCAAAAAAAAAAAACGGTACAACGCCGAGTTGGTGTCTTTGGATTTTGGCAACAACATATTCCTCAATTGGGTATGCTACCCTGGCCCATTTATCAAGTGACCAGAAAAGCTGCTAATTTTGAGTGGGGACCTGAACAAGGGGAGGCTCTGCAACAGGTCCAGGCTGCTATACAAGCTGCTCTGCCACTTGGGCTGTATGATCCAGCAGATCCAATGGTGTTGGAAGTGTCACTGGCAAATAGAGATGCTGTCTGGAACCTCTGGCAGGGCCCTATGGGAGAATCACAATGCAGACCTTTAGGATTTTGGAGCAAAGCCTGCTGCAGATAACTATTCTCCTTTTGAGAAACAGCTTTTGGCCTGCTGCTGGGTCTTAGTAGAGACTGAACGCTTAACCATGAGCCACCAAGTTACCATGAGACCTGAGTTGCCTATCATGAGCTGGGTGTTGTTTGACCCACCAAGCCATAAAGTTGGGCATGTGCAGCAGCACTCTACTGCAAAATAGAAATGGTATATACGAGATAGGGCCAGAGGAGTTCCTGAAAGCACAAGTAAGTTACATGAAGAAGTGGCCCAAATGCCCATGGTCTCCACTCCTGCCACATTACCTTTTCTTTCCCAGACCACAGCTATGGCCTCTTGGGGAGTTCTTTACAGTGAATTGACTGAGGAAGAGAAAACTTGGGCCTGGTTTACAGATGGTTCAGCATGATACGCAGGTACCACCCAAAAGTGGACAGCTGCAGCACTACAACCCCTTTCTGGGGTGTCCTTGAAGGACAATGGTGAGGGGAAATCCTCCCAGGGGATAGAACTTTGAGCAGTGCACCTGGTTGTTCATTTTGCTTGGAAGGAAACCTGGCCAGAGGTGCATTTGTATACTGACTCATGGGCTGTTGCTAATGGTTTGGCTGGATGGTCAGGGACTTGGAAAGACCACAATTGGAAAATTGGTGACCAAGAGGTCCAGGGAAGAAGTATGTGGATAGACCTTTGTGAGTGGGCTAAAAACATGAAGATATTTGTGTCCCATGTGAATGCACACCAGAGGGTGACTTCAGCAGAAGAAGATTTTAATAATCAAGTGGATAAGATGACCCATTCTGTGGATACCAGTCAGCCTCTTTCCCCAGCAACTCCTGTCATTGCCCAATGCGCTCATGAACAAAGTGGTCATGGTGGTAGGGATGGAGGTTATGCATGGGCTCAGCAACATGGACTTCCATTCACCAAGGCTGACTTGGCAACAGCCACTGCTGAGTGCCCAATCTGCCAGCAGCAGAGACCCACACTCAGCCCCTGATATGGCACCATTCCCCGAGGTGACCAGCCAGCTACATGGTGGCAGGTTGATTACATTGGACCACTCCCTTCATGGAAGGGGCAGTGACTTGTTCTAATTGGAATAGACACATACTCTGGATATGGGTTTGCTTTCCATGCATGCAATGCTTCTGCCAAAACTACCACCCATGGGCTTACAGAATGCCTTATCCATCATCATGGTATTCCACATAGCATAGCTTCTGATCAAGGACCACACTTCACAGCAAATGAAGTGTGGGAATGGGCACATGATCATGAAATTCTCTGTTCTTACCATGTTCCCCATCATCCTGAAGCAGCTGGATTGATAGAACGTGGAATGGCCTTTTGAAAACTCAGTTATGGTGCCAACTAGGTGGCAATACCTTGAAAGGCTGGGGTAATGTTCTCCAGGAAGCTGTATATGCTCTGAATCAGCGTCCGCTGTATGGTGCTGTTTCTCCCATAGCCAGGATCCACAGGTCCAAGAACCAAGGGGTGGAAATGGGAGTGGCTCCACTCATTATTACCCCTAGTGATCCACTAAGAAAATTTTTGCTTCCTGTCCCTGCGACCCTGAGCTCTGCTGGTCTATAGGTTTTAGTTCCAAAATGGGGAGTGCTTCCACCAGGAGAAACAATAATGATTCCATTGAACTAGAATCTAAGACTGCCACCTAGTCACTTTGGGCTACTCATGCCCCTGTATCAACAAGCCAAGAAGGGGATTGCATTATTGTCTGGGGCGATTGTCCCTGACTATCAGGGGGAAATAAGACTGCAACTACACAATGGAGGTAAAGAAGAGTTTTCTTGGAATATAGGAGATCCCCTAGGGTGTCTTTTAGTACTACCATGCCCTGTGATTAAAATCAATGGAAAACTGCAACAGCCCAATCCAGGGGGGACTACCAATGGGTCTGAAACTTCAGGAATGAAGGTTGGTCACCCCACCAGGCAAAGAACCACAGCCAGCTGAAGTGCTTGATGAGGGTAAGAATGAATATTACACAAGGACTTGCATCCTATTCTGGAGAGAGTTAATGTGTTTCCAGTTATATGCAGGACAGTTGAGTATTGTTAGGTGAAAAAAAATGTGTGTTTTTTTATTTAGAAATTAGGTATCGTTTAAGGTGATATATATATATAGTTGCCAAATTGACAAGGGGTAGACTGTTATGGTCAGGTTCATGTGTCAACTTGGCCAAGTAATGGTACCTGTCTGGTTGGGCAAGTACTGGCCTGTCTATTGCAATGAGGACATTTCATAGAATTAAATCATGATCATGTTAGCTGCATCCACAGCTGATTCCATTTGTAATCAGCCAAGGGGAGTGTCTTCTGCAATGAGTGATGCTCAGTCTAATCACTGGAAGCCTTTTAAGGAAGATTCAGAAGAGACAGGCTCTCTTCCTGCTTTGGCTGTTGAGCCTCTCCTGTGGAGTTCATCCAGACCCTCCATCAGAATCATCGGCTTCACAGCCTGCCCAGTGGATTTTGGACTCTGTATTTCCATGGTTGTGTGAGTCACTTCTATAAATTTTATATTTGTGAGTGTTCCCTGTTGATTCTGTTTCTCTAGAGAACCCTAACTAATACACTGGGCCAATGTCTTCCCTGGGAGTCATCTCCTATGCTGCCAGTCAGCCTATCACCCCTGGATGTCATGTCCCAGGTAGGGTGTGGCACAGTTAGCTTTGTCTTTAAATCATATTTTTGTCCCATTGCTTCATAATGAATTAGATGTTATCCCTGACCTTAGAGGACCCATCATTTCCTAAAGAAGATAGCCTAGTAAATAAATCATAGCAGCACTGCAAGATAAGTCCAAAGACAGCTCCCAAGTGTCAGTGGAACAGTGAGGATGGAGAATTCCTGGGGAATGAGAGGAACCAATGCAGAGGAGCAGGGCCACATATGACTTTTGAGGCCATATGTATTTCTACTCTCTCATTCCTTTCCTCGATACAAAAATATTGAAAATTATATTTTATGACTATGTGGGTAGAAAGACAAATATGATAATATTATATATCAAAAAATTTTCTTTGACCTAAAAGTTCATTCTTTCCTTCTGACTTTAAAACAAATTATAAAATTTTCCTGGACCCTGAAAATATTCTGAGCCCTATTGCACTGTGCCTATTGCTTTGCCAAATGAAGTCAGCCTTGCAGAGGAGGTGATGTTTCAGCACAGTCTCGAAGAACTGTAGGAGGTCAGCAGGTGGCTCAGCAGAGAGGTCAACTTCAAAGCAGTAGAAGGAGCCTGTTCAAAAATTCAATGAAAGAAAATGCTCAGTGTGTTTGAGGAATTACGAGTCATTAAGAATGATTGCAAAGACATATTGGAGATGTATAAGTCTAGAAATTATCTCTTCCTCTCAAATTTTATGGCATTTTCATCTCTATTTTTGATATTTCTTATTTTCTACCTTGTTGCTTATGTACCTATTTTAATTCATTTACTATCTGTACTTTCTTAAGAGTAGGTCCTAACTTTGGTTTCCATCTCCAAAATGCCCAGGATAATGCATCTTGTGCATTAGAAAATCATCGAATAAATGTTGAATGAATGAAATACAATAGGTGAAATTTAAAGGGTAGATATGTTATGGTAACTATAATAGGATTAATGCTATTTCCTATATCGAGATAGTAGTAGTTTACCCTCCAGTGACATCAATATGTAGTGGAGATAAAATGGAGAGATGGCAGAACGTTTATGGCTGCAGAAGCTAATCATTATTTAGTTGAATTTCAATTGAATTGTATAATTAAATCATTATCTTTTCACAAATGAGTTAACTCATAGGTAAACCTCAAATGATCAAATGGTTTTATCCAATCTCCCACTAAATAGTATTTCCATTTGTATCAACTCTGTTACCTCCTGGCTCAATTTAATGATTAATATGGCATAAAAGTAAAAATTTAGTTATTATTAAAATACTATTTGCTACAGATTACAAATAGAATCTATTTTGAAGCCATTGCTAAATAAATAAACTGTAATAATAAATTAACATTGAACAACCTTCTCATAAAATCTTAATAAGTTTATTAAAGAAGCTTTGTTCAAAACATTATTACAAGAATAAGCAAACAGTTATCAATCTATTCTCATTAAAACAACTGTTCGATGTTGAATAGTACATCAAATAGCTCACTGAGCCAACAATATTATATTGCATTTTTCCTAAATCCTATGAACGAAGCAGGGTGCTTGTAAAAAGAACAGCCAGGAGATCCAACTATGGTGGTCCTGGAAATTCAGGCTCTAAATGGTTCACTGAGGAGCTCAGTTAAAACTATCAAAATGTCCCTAGTGTCCAGCTGCAGGGATGACCCTTACCTTGGGTTTCCTGGTTACCCTCATTTAGGAGGGTAACCAGCAAACATTTGACCATATTTTGGTCATCCTCAAACTGCTCACATGGAACTGGCCCATAGAAGAAACATATGGAGTTGACATTCCAATAGCACCAACATTCATAATCACGTGTTAAAATATTTATTTCTAAAAAACCCATTTCACTATAGAGAGATTAAGAACTTTGAGAAGCAGAAAAAAAACCTCTCAAAACTTTCAAAACACAATAAACCAGCAAACAAAATGCAGTAATATCACCATTCAGAGGTGACCACAGTCAATATTTTGGTGTGTATCTTTTCTGATCTACCTAAATCTCTCTATTTATCACGTCTGTATATATCAAGAAGCGATGCTCATATCTATATATACTGTTCTGTAATGTGCTTTTTCTCCATTTAGTAAATATCATTAACATTTTTGGAGGATCAAAATTCTGCATTATTGCTAGTGGGATTGGATTGGAAAACATAGCTTGACCCTTTGGTCAATAGGGCATTCTACTAACTTTCTTCCCCTGAATTATATGTTCTCAAGTGCAGGCCACTCATCACATGGAGAAGAAAAAAGTACTTATCATGAGCTTGCCACCTAATCAATATACCTCACCAGCACAATTTTACAATATTATACAATATTTCACTGTGGGGTTATTTTAGTGAGAATCATTTTGGTTTCAAGAAATAGAGACTTGCTTGAGTCCCCTCAATGAAAGGCGCATTATTATAATGATATATCTGGGCTAGAATTGGGCTTCTCTCTGTTAATTTATTTGACTCTATTATTTCTGTTAAATGGTCTTTCTCCAGTTACTCATAGTTCCTGTCACTCATGTGTAGAATGTTATGTTTTCCTGTCCCTATTAATTTATCATGCCAACCCTTAACATGACCTTTTGGTTCCTGCTTATAAAAACCACACCTCTCTTCTCTTGGTTTCCCAATTTCTAATTTCCAAGAGACAAATCCTAATGTCCTTGCTTATCATTTTATGCCAGGCCAATCAGAACTCTGTCCAGAGTCTATGGATTACTCACTCATGGGTTGGTTTAGTTCTCTGTCAGCTCAACTCTGGCAAGGTAGAGTCAAATTTATCTGATATAAACTTGACCTTGCTACTCAGGAAGGACTGTGGGTAGGAGAAATCCTTTATAAGTGGGTGTGGCAAGTTATGCGATTGTCAACACTTCTGATTCAAATGTCTTTACAGTTGTCTGATTAATTACCAGAACTAAAATTTCTGGGTCAAAGACTACACAAATTTTAAAATCTTTTGGTGCTATTTTCAGATCACTCTCTAGAAATGCAATATTAATTTACATTCTCATCAGCAAAGTCAGTCACTTTTCCCTGAACCTGCATCAACAGTGTGTATTTTCCTGTCACCATTTCAATTCCATATTTATTATTTTTGAATGTTCTAGAGGTAAATGTTTTAGGCAGATAGTTAGAAGGTACAACATAAATTTTCTTCTGTCTGTCACTATCACCTACCCCCTTTAAAATGGCTAAGGAGCTTCTTGGGTTCATTTTGAGATGGATTTCTTTATTTACTAATGAACTGTGACTCATTTTATACGTTTCGGGGTCATTTTGTTTTTTCTCCTGTGATAGACATGTCCATACTTTTTTCCTAAAGGTTTTTCTATTTTTTCATGTTGACTCATAATTCTTTAAGTGTTAAGTATACTAATCCTTCGTCGGTTAAATATAGGCAAAAACCTTTTACAATATCTGCTTGTCTTTTCCTTTTTTTATGTTGTTTGAAGAAAAAAATTCTTGATTTTAATTAGTATATTTACTAACCTTTTCCTGGACAGTTTATTGTTGAATCACTGGATAGTTTGCACTTTGAAAGGTAGTTTGATTTTACCTAGTTAAGTTGAAAACGCACATATTTACAATAGCCCTCCTACTCCTAGGTGCATACCCCAGAGAAATTCTTAGATTTGTGTAAATAGAGATGTATATATTAGCATTAATCAATGGCACTTTTCTTAGTAGCAATAAACTGGGAACAATCCAGATATCTATTTAGAAAGGAATTGATTTTTTAAATATTATGGTCATTTAATGGAATAGTAGGCAGCAATGAAAATAAATGAATTGCAACTGTCAGTTTTCTACAGCTGTGCCACAATCCACCTCAAAACTTAATAACTTAGAGCAAGAGTGATCTATTATTTATTTATTTACAATTCTTTGTATTGGCTGGGATGTTCTCCTAATTTTGTCTGGGGCTTACTCATGAGGCTACATGTACCTGACAGGTCAGTGAGGAGCTGGGCTCAGCTGCTAGAGCTGGAAAGCTGGCCCTCTCTTTCCATATGCCTGGGTTTCTTCACAGCATGGTAGTCTCAGGATAGTGTTAATAGGTCATCAAACATAGAAGATGCAAGCTCTGAAAGCTCAAACAATTCATAAGACCATCCCAGCTTCAGAGTGGAGAAATGGACAACATCTCAAAGGGGGTTGGGGAGTTGTAGGGTACAACATGGTCACATTGCAAATGGGAATGGGTACTTGGAGGAATGATTCATTGGGGAACTTTATTTTAACAATGCTCTATCACAATCTTTGAGTAAATAAAGATGACCATACATACCCTCTCAATTCTATCCAAATATTCTGTAACCACCTGTTACCAAAATTTGAGAGATTGTTTATTTTTACTATGGACTCTCTATCTGAATTTTAGGAAGATTCATCCCAATAATTTCCAGGATCCTGGATCCCTGGAAAAATCACTACAATATGCTTTTAATATCTGCCTGGCTTGTTTTCTAGGATCTCAATATCCTACTTAGAGAAACTGCTGTCTTTTTCTACTTTAATTTGCTTGACTTCTTTATTTTGCTTTCATTCTTCCCTGCTCTTATTTTGATAGTAAGACTCATAAATATTTTTTCAATCCCTCTAGTTCCTCTTTGTTTCTTGGAAAAAGTTTGATTCCTAGAGAGTTTTAGTCACATGCGTATTATTGAATTTCCCTTTTAACCTTTAGGTCTGCAATAATTATATGGAACTGCTTCTTTTTTTACATCAACACTCAAAGATAGAATACTCTGTTTATAATAAGAGAACTCGTTCCTTTTTATTTGTTTGTTAATAAACGACTAGTTTTCTTTGGGGGAAGATGCAATTTGTATCTTGAATTCTAGTTGTCAGGGCTTATCAAATCAATAGCCAAACTGAGTCCATGTAGTAGAAATAGTTTGGGCAGCTAATCTCAGGATGACTTTCTAACCTGGCACTAAAAATTGGGGGTAGAACCTCACTATGGTTTTTTAGCATCTGACACTTAACTGTTTTGGTGTTTTAAGTCCCAGCTAAGAATGATAGTAAAACTAACAAAAAAAATGTTACTGGATCTCAATCTATTTCAAGATGAACCTTCACTAGGCCATTTGCGACTTCTTTTTCCTTTGCTTTACTTTCCTCTAAAAGTTTGAAAGCTAAAATACTTACCTTTTCAGATTTCCTTTTTTCTAGAGATAACAGTGGGACACAACTCTGGCAATCAAATGTGTGCACAATTTAGCTGGAAATAGCTTCTCTTCCTGAATTTTATGACAAAGTCTCAGGAGGAGTTCTGCTTGAAATGTGGATGCAATCCTGGAGGTAAAGCAGCCATAGCATGGCCATGACGAAGAAAGACAAATCCTAAGGTTGATGTGGCAGGAAGATAGAATTAATCTAGATCTTGAAAGCATTGTTGACCTTTGGACTTCCTACCCCAACATTTTGTTATTTGTTTTATTAAAGAAAAATAAAATATTTTACAGCTAAGCCACTTTAGTTTGGGTTTCTGTGGCACACAGTCTAATAAAACCCTCTCTGTTGTACAGGGTGTTTTAGAATCTAGTAAAGCAAACAAGCAAAACAAAATATAAAGCAAATGTTTCAGTAGTATTCTTGATAATTATACTTTTAAACCCTTTTAATTATTCATTTTAATATATCATTTCTTTTAATCCTGTGACAGTCCTGGGATGAAAAGTAGGTTATATTATTCCCAGTATAAATATGAGGAATATGAAGCCCAGAAAATCAAGATTTTTTTAATAATCTGGCATTTTTTGCAAGAACTAGAACTCAGGCCTCGACTATTTGAGTATAACCCTGACACATAGTAGATGCTCAATAAATAAATGAATAAATGATGCATATAAAGAGATATGTTTTGTATTTAAAAATTTAATTCAGAACCTGGCATACATTTTGTTCTAAATGAATGGAAGATAATGACAACATTTTAGCCTCTTGTCTCATGACCTACAGAATCTCATGACTTTAGATGCTCTCCAGTAGAAACCTAAAACTAGCTTCTTATGCATGGTTCCTACAAAGGCATCCTTGGCCAAGTAATAAGGGAAATGAACTTAGAGAGCAGTAATCAAATATGCAAGCATAAATAAAAAATTGCAAAGATAGGACTTTGATTTAAGAATATTTGTTAATGAAAAAGGTTTATTTCATTAACTTTACCATCACCCTTCCCTTTTCAGAAATGACTGTTAGAATATAGAACAGAAGTGAATATAACCAACTGCTTGGCTCAGGTAATTGGAGCTCTGTGCCAAAAAACAAATGTCTTGGATGCGATCCTGTTGTAATGATGCCCCCATTACAATAGCTATATTTTCCACACAAATCAATTTGCACATACTATTTTATAAATATTCATACAAACCCTACATGGCAACTGCTATTACACTTTTAATTTTTTTTTGAAAATCCATTTCTTTATTTGATACAAAAATATAAACCCCCCAATCTATAAAGAGGGTTTTCATATTATTTAGCAAAAAGTTATAGTATAGAAACACCAAGGATATCATGTATGTTTTAGAAAAAAAGTCATTATTTGGATTCAAACAAACATCAGTGGAGGAGGGAGTAACTAATTATCTCACTCTCCTGATTTTCCATAATTTTGCTAAATCATCACTGGGAAAACTAGTGGTTGGGATGCCACATTGTTATGCCAGAATCTGATAAGGTGGTGCAACCAGCCATCTAAATCAAGCTAAATTATAAAAACATGACATTTTATTATTCTTACTCTCTTTTGTTTCTGGGATAGGAGGGTTCTACTTTATATCCCTCATGAGCCATTGGCAGGGAACAACTAAAGTTACAATACTGCGGTTCCTTCTGTTTAGTGTTACAAAAGAAGCCATCAAATTCTTGGGTGTTTGCCATCTCTTGGAAAGCAGCAAGCTAAGAGGTTCGCTGAAGATCTGGATTTTCTTAGATGGAAAATATGTACAAATAGGAGTTCAGTTGATATGTTATTAACTTTAAAATAACCATGCTTGTGCTGGTCAGTGAGTTCAGTCAGATGATCAGGTTACCACAGCCGGATCAACTTAAAGATCTTTAAGTTGCACATCTGAATTGATTTCTCATTATAAGGTCAAGGCCTCAACTCCATCAGCTGTGGCTGTTTTCTCTTTGATTTGAATGTCTATCAATCCTTCCCAGTTCTAGCAGCTGCTGCTTGGTAAAACTTTGCCACAAATTCTGGTTCACTGACCTCCAGTTGCTTGACAAATTCTCTGCGCTCCTCAGCCCCACCTCGAAACCACAGATCCCAGAGATGGAGCTGGCACTGAAAGATACAAGGTGGTTGGTTTGCCCCAGACACACTAAGTTGCTCCAGCAGTGGCTGGGCTGTAATTCTCTTGGCACTGCCTTATATGTCACGTCCTGTAGAAACGTTCATGCTGGGGATCTGGCCAATTGGAAAACCAGTGCAGAAGGCACTTTATCTCCTGGGAAGTGATGTAAAACATTGTGGGGAAGGGAAGTGTTTGTGATACTGTCTGGTACTGAGAGTAAGAGAGAAGGGAAGGAGAGTAGCAGTGAAGAGGAAGATGAGTCCAGTGACATCCTCCTGTCTTCTCTCAGAGGATACATAGATACTGTCACAAGAGTCTTTAGACTCCAACTACCGCCATGATTCAATGTTCCCTGAAAACCCTCAGTAGGTACCTATTTTAATCCCTTGATAGATGAGGAAATTTACAGTGCCGGGGTATGGGAACAATTCCTACTCCTGTAGAAGTAGCTCTACAGCTTATGCCCCATTTGGCTAATGAACCAATTGTGCTGTCTGAAGAAGGATGTGGCCTTTCTGGGAGCTACTTGAGAAAGCGTTGGTCACAGAAATTGTGTTCTGAGTTCATACACTGGAAGCATTAATCAGCCATTATAACAATTCCAACCATAGAGCATGCTGTGCAAGTATTTCAGACACCTTCATTTACTAGATGGCATCCAAAACTGTGACTTTTCCATGACTTTTCCAATTGACTTTGGCCATGTCTTCAATGGTCAAAAAAAAATGTGGGAAATAACACAATTATTAAGAAAAATCTAACTAATAAAGTTCCTAGGCAATTATAACTGTGTGGTCTTCCTCCCAGTGTTTTCCTTAATTTCAACAATGTATTACATTTGCAAGGTTTTTTACAATAGACCAAGTAACTTTTTTACAAGAAGTTGGGTATCTAATGTAAAAAAATATAAATGAAGTATCAAGCATGGATAAAGATCTAGATTCAAAATATAGCTCTGTCCCTGATCAGCTGAGTTACTTCAGGCTAATCAGATAAGTTCTAGGACTCCTTATCTATGGAATAATATTAATAAAAGTAATAAAACATACCTCATTCAGCTGTTCAGATGACTAAATTAGGAGTTATATAACATCCTTTATAAGTCTTTTATAAGTTCAGAACTGCCATATACATGTGGCATATTGCTTTGCCCATCATTTTATTTTACCCTCATATCAACTCCGTAAAGCAGAAATCATATACAAAACTAGGAGCATTCAGCACTCAGTACCCAGGCCACAACCCACCCACTGACATGCCCAGGGGAATAAGGACATATGTAGTGTCACAGACATCTGCTTTATACAGGAGGTCTCACTCATGATAGCACAGATGCATATAATAACAGGCACCATGAAATGGCCAGTCCAATACAGTGACATGGACAAATATTTCTCAAAATTGATAACGGCACTTCATTCACAGTTTCAAAGATAAGACACGCAAACATGCCTGTTACACAAACGATGAAATTGAGAGTTAGGTAATTTAAGTGATTCACCTAAGGTCGTCATAAATGATAGATCCAGGGCTTCTACTCCAAAGAATTGAGCATCTGTTGCAATACTGGTCTAATTTCAGAAAGGGCTTACCACATACCACAGCACCAACAACTGTTCTCTTGTAGTATGTATATCATTATGCCCTTTGTTGACCAGAGTTTATAAAGTGAGCTTCTTGCCATAACTACTCTACTCTTTCTTTGAAATGCTTTGGACCCTAAAGAGTATGATGATCAGAGAATTTCAGAGCTTAGAGGTGATCTTTATAACTACCAGTGCCAGTTTGAAACTATTGTGTACCCCAGAAAGACCTGTCCTTTAATCCTCATTCAATATTGCTGGGCGGGATTTTTTTTGATGGTTTCCATGGAGATGTGACACACAGTATTGTGGATAGTACCTTTTGTTTAGGTGATTTCCATGGAGATGTGTCTTTACCCATTCAAGGTGGGGTTGCTTACTGGAGCCTTTTAAGAGGGAGCCATTTTGGAAAAAGCATGAGAGCCCATACAGCCAGAGACCTTTGGAGATGCAGAAAGAAAATGCCCTGGGGAAGCCGTTTAAAGAAGCCAGTAGAGAAAGCCAGCAGACGTCGCCAAGTGCCTTCCCAGCTGAGAGGGAAACCCCTACCATCATCGGCCCTGCCTTTGAAGTTAAGGTATCTTTCTCTGGATGCCTTAGCTTTGACATAGTCCTATGGCCTTAGACCTGTAAACTCGCAACTTAATAAATTTCCTCTTTAAAAACGATTCCATTTCTGGTATATTGCATTCCAACAGCTTTAGCAAGCTAAAATACTGTCTCAGATTAGAAAGTAACTCTCCACAGGGTGTAACTTTCCACAGCTCATCTGTTTCAGAACTAGGCCAGATCTGGGTCTTAGATGCATCACCCTAGACCCCGGTCACTCCCAGCATTGCCTTTTCTCAGCCCAGGGACCATCCTTGGAAACTCATGTGCATGATGGGGCGAGCCATGTCCTTGAGGGACATGATGTGGATGTGAGTGAATGCCTCAACGGCATAGCTCACACATTGAATGACAGATGGAAACAGAGCAGTATTATTTAGACCCTGGGGACATGACATAAGTGCCCCTTGTGAAGCATCAGTTTGGATTTTCTGTAATAATAAGAGAAGGAATAAAAAGAGCTAATAGGAAAAGCCATTTTGTTGCCAAGATAATAACTCACATCATCCGACATTTAAACGATTAATGCCATATTTAAAAGAAAATTTGTAGCCCCGCATGAGGTGATCTATGGCTAAATAGGCTCTGTGACATTTTGGAAAAGCAAAAAGTAGTAATTATCATACAAGAGGTTTTTAATGGGAGCCCAGAAGGCAGCAGCCAAACCGAGGCAGGAAAGCAACTTTAGCAATCTCGATGCTTGTTACCACAGCAAGATTGACCTGCACCTTTTATTTTCTTTTACAGCGCCCGAAGATCCAAATTCATTTTCCTGGACTCACGTCAGATTTTAGGGGTGGCCCATGTAAGAAGTTGTCCTGGGTCCAACAGAGCTCACCGTTTCAGACCCACATCTTTATGAGAAGAGCTTGCATTTCCAGTCAGTCTCTTTGACTTTCAATTACATGTACTGTGCTATTTATCTGGGCAAAGTTGAACTAGTCACTTTTTCTTTCATTAAAGAGGAAAGGGAAAGGCCAGGACACAGCCAAAAGGAGAAAAGCGTGTTTATTCGGAGAATACTGGATTAGGGCTGGAAGGAGAAAGCAATTACCCTTTAGTAAACAATATACAGGAGAGTAGAGAAAGGTGAGCAGAGCTTTTGCCCTAAGGGCTACTGTGTGTACACAAAGACAATTAGGAAAAATCGATGGCTGCTTATGTGAATAGGATGTTAATTACAGCATTCAAGAACTAAAATGGAACATTAATCCAAATCCTGTATTTCAGGGTCCAGGGAATAGAAATAACTTTCCCAGAGGTTGGAGGGTTAGTGGTAGACTATGTCTCCCATCTTTGGGCTTTTCAAAAGTGTCATGCAAAGTGGGCCACCGTCGCTCAGTGGCAGAGTTCTTGCCTGCCATGCCAGAGACCCAGGTTCGAATCCTGATGCCTGCTCATGCAAAATAAATAAATGAAAAGGTGTTATGCAAACATTTGTCAATTATTAAGGGGAGAAACCTGTCTTTCCTTCCTTCTCTTCCCTTCCTTCCCTCTTTTCTCCTCCCTTTCTATTTATTAAGTATTTGTTGAGCACCTACTGTGTTCTAGGCACGGTTCTAAGTGTTAAAGGCACTGTGCTCCATGTGGGGTTGAGTTCTTTCCTTCATCTTCATATGCCCAGTGCTTAGCATGTGATAACTACCTAAGAATGTTGAATGAAAAACTAAGGCTTAAATACCAGAGTGAAAAGGTTAGTCCTTTCTTTTTACTTAACGTATGAGATTTTTCTAGGCCAAGCAAAGTTCTACTAAATAATAGACCAGGTTAAATTAAATAGACCTAGGTTATCTGTATTTAGAATAATAAAGAAAGAAACACTGTATCATTTTGAGAGAATTTGACCATTTACATTTAGAGGAAATTATTTACTTTTCAAAAAGTTTTTAAAGATGTATCTTGGTAAAGTATCTGTGTTTCAAATAGCGCTTAACAGTGGTGTTAACTAGTTGGGCACATTTTTACTAAACTAGTGCCCCAACAAGAAAGGTGGCCACTTAATAATTTGGAAATTATTGTAATCCACAATAACAGTTGATATTTGTGGCATTTGTCCTATAATTCTGTATTGCAGAGGTTTTAAATAAGGGAAGTTACAGTGTCTGCCTAATCTCAAAAAATGACTGATTCAGTGGTAGAATGCTCACCTGTCGTGTGGGAGACCTGGGTTTGATTCCTGGTCCATGTACACACACACACACACACACAAAAGAAAGAAAATCTCAGGACAGATGATATATGGATATCAATTCATAAAATGGATTAGAGTAGTGTCATCTAGACCAGCACTTGCAGCCAAAGTGGATGACTTTGGGTTGGAGAGATCTCACTTGAAAATGTGGTATAAACCCCAAGCTATGACTGCCAGCACTATTTTCATTTTTCAGATTAATATGATCTTAGCATTTTCAGAACACTAATAGTATTTAATTCTTTCATTTAACCATTCCCTTTACTGCCTCCTAATGCCATCATACTTGGCTCTTTCACTTTCTGTCTTGAGTTATCAGGAAGCTTTTTTCCTTCTCATCAGAGGCATGTTTCTCAGTGTTAATTTTAATTTTGATGGAAAACAGATGACCAGAATGACCAACCAAAGAACTTTTTCACTGAACCAGGGTTGGTTTAAATGATTTAGATAAAGCAATTTAATCAGGGGAAAAAGTCCAGATAAAAAGTGGTAAAAAGAACTGGTCAAAAAATAAACATTCTAAGTAGTATAAAAATTTCCCACTCCATATATTGACAATATTTATTTACTATACTTGAAGCTTTGTAGAACTTTATGCATTTTAAAATTTTTCATTTTTGATATTTTACTGCCAGTTCATAGTCAGACAATTATGCCTACACTGCACTATTTCCCCCAAAACCTAAATTCACAACAATAAAGAATTGGTTAAATAGAATAATGGCATGTCTATAAAATGAAATACTATGTAGCCATTTAAAAGGATGTTTCAAAAATGTGTGTCTTGACATGAAATATTCATGATGTGTTGTTAGGCTCAAAAAGCAGGTTACAAAGCAATTTGTACAGTATGCTTCTATTAAAAAGAAGATGCATAATTATATATAATGTAGCAAAGGATCTAGAAGATTTACTGTACAGTTAATAAAAAGGTCATCTCAGGGAGGGCAGAATTATGGATATATAAATTCTTCTGCTAGTCTACATTTCTGATTTTTTTCTATGATGGACAATGTATTCGTTTTGTAAAACAATACGAGGGAAGCAAATATGAAAAGAAAACCAAAAGGAAAGTTTGTAAAATTTTCATTTTGTCTTTTTTCTCTTTTAAAATCACTGTTTTTCCATTGTTTGTGTAATTGCCAATATTTTCAGTATTTGAGAATTGGTTGGAAAATCTTGCTTTGCATCATCAAGTTTATATTTTATAATTTATTTGCTCTGATTAAATGTCATTAACAGGGACATAGTGATTTTGCTGATGATGGGCATTTAGATTTCTTTCAAAATTTTAAAGTACAAATGCTTTAGAACAGACATAAAATCAAATGAGGAAATTTTTATAGGAAAATACTGAAAAAAAATGGGGCAATTCTTAAATAATACATGAAAATTTGTCAGGGCTGTGCCACAATATATCAAAAATACAAGTAAAACAAGTTAACCAGAAGATTTGCTTTCAAGCAAATAGTTGCTTTGAACAATTTGTTTGTGACCAGTCTGTTTTTACCTGCTTCCGTCTGAGCACCCAAGATGTACATTTATTCCACCCTCCTCTGAAGAAGGGATCCTCAAGCAGCTTGGATCTGCTCACTGGCCTTGGCCTTCGGGAACCAGTGACTTCGGATAAACATAGCCATTTGAGGTGGACACATAAATGTTTAAATCCCCTCACTGATAAAATCCATAACTGACATAAATATTCAAAGGATGTTGGAAAGTCTGAAACAGTGCTTAAGATGGGCCTTCGTTTTATCTAAGAGAGGAAGGATATTTACATGCACATAAACTTCAGAACTAGATGGACTGTACACATTTAAGCTTTGGGCAAATGACTTAATCTCTGTGAGTTTATTGTCCTAACAGCAATATGAGGATAATAATAATACCCACCTCACTGGGTTGTTGGGAGAATTAGATGAGATAGTATAGGTGTGGTAAACAGAATAATGGCCCCCTAAATATGCCCAAGTCCTAATCTCTGGAACCTGTGAATATATTGTTAAATAGCAAAGGGAAATTGAGGTTACAGATAGAATTAAAATTGATAATCAAATGATCTTGAGTTAAGAAGATTATCCTGGATTATCTGGGTGGGCCATTAAATTGATGAGGGTCCTTAACAGTGGAAGAAGGAGGCAGAAGAGTCAGTCCGAGAAACATGATGTAAGAATGATTCAACTAGCTATTGCTGGCTTGGAAAATGGAATGCAGCAGCCTCTAGAAACCGGAAGAGGCAAGAAAACAGATTATATGCTCGAGCTCCAGAAAGGAATGTAGACCTGCTGACACTTTGCTTTTAGCCCAGTGAGACTCAATTCAGATTTCTAACCTCCAGAACTGTAAGATACGAAATTTGTATCATTTTAAGCCACTGTGCCTGCATTAATTTGTTACAGTAGTAATAGGATACGAATACAGATTTTTGGTAATTAAAAGTGGGATGTTGCAGCAAATTCCTAAAAATATGGACATTGCTGTTAAATTGGGTAATGGACAGAAGCTGGAAGAGTGCTGAGAAATATGACAGAACAAAGCCAAGATTTCTTTGAACAGAGTGTTAGTAGAAATATATTTGTTAGTGACTCTGCTAGTGAGGACTCAGAAAGAAGTGAGGAGACTGGTAGAGAAAACTAAATTGACTTAGAAAATACCTAACTTGCCATAAACATATGCCTAGCAGAAATCTGGATATTAAAGGCACGGCCAGTGAGGGCTCAGTTAATAGTAAGGAACATGCTATTGGAACCTGGAGCAAAGGGGAACCTTGTTACATAGTGGTAGAAAAAGCAACAGTTATATGGAAAGCAGAACTTGTAAATAATGAACTTGGATATTTCTTAAGGTGATTTTCAAGCAAAGTATTGAGGATGTGGCATGGTTTCTTCCCTGCTGCTTATAGTGAAATGTAAAAAAAAAAAAGAGATAGATTGAGGGAAGAACTGGGAAGCCAAAAATATCCAGGACTTAATGATTAGGGAAATTGCAAAAGACGCTAAAAATAGGAGATTCACTCTCAGAATAGTGTCCTCAAGAGAGAAAGCCAAGGGTGTGGCTGAAAATCCTTTTGCTAGTGCCTTGGAAAGAGCAAAAGTTCAGAGAATTCTGTCACACAGAGGACTCCTTGAAGGGATTAGGTGTATGGCTCGGAATCCCTCATCTACGTGAAGAAAGCGAGGAATAAAGGTGAGATCATCTACGAAAGATTTGTGCAGGAGCCTCTAGTCTGATGGAGGTGAATTTCTGTGACATACATGAACGCCCCACATGATTTTTGAGAATGTCATCCAAAAGAAGCACTTCCATGTTGGATTGAGAGGGACAAAGAGAACACAAATGAAAGAAAGTTGTCACGGTCATAAAATTCTATAGGCAAGATATGAGCTGCAAACACATAGCTTTCAAGGAAAAAGAAAGGATGTTTCTAAGGGCAGAGGTTTGAGTCCAGAGGGAGGAGCCTCAAATCACAAAGGATTTTTCCCAGACCTTGAAACCAAATGGAATTTGCACAGTTGGATTTTGAAATTGCTTGGGACTGGAGATTCCTTTTTCCCTCTTTTCTCCCCTTTTGAAGCAGAATGACTATAACTGACACCCCCTGCCCATCCCACCATTGTATTTTGGAGAAGGTAATTTGGTTTTTTTTGTTTGTTTGTTTGTTTTAAATTTGCATATGGGCAGGAGGCACCAGGGATCGAACTCCAGACCTCCAGCACGGCAGGTCGGAGCTCTGCCTGCTGAGCCACGGCAGCCACCCGGTAATTTGGTTTTTGAGTTGTACAGATTCACAGATGGAAAGGAATTCACAGATCCATCCCTGGATGGATCATACCCAGAGCTTACTCATAGCTGATAGAGTAAGTAAACCTCTTGGCTCGGTTTCCAGCTCAAGTGCTCAATAATCTTGTCTGCTATTAGCATTGCTCTTGTTGTGAAATTACATTTCACTATAAGAGCGTCTTGATTCAGGTTCTAATGTCAGATGCGGTCGTGCTACTTTCTCCCCAGGCATAGCTATTGGTATAGAGAACCTGAATGTTGTTCTGGGTGAATCAAACTGAGCCTTCAACCCTTATATCTGTTATACTCATGAATTTACTGAAAAGCAGAGGAACGCCTGCAAGTAGAGTGATATAGACCTTCACCTCTCCTTCTGAAGCTTGTAGTTACTAGAATACACTTAACAATTCATAGTAATACTGATTGAGGGCTGACTGGTAAGAAAGGACACTGGACGGCTCCAGAAGATAATTCATCCCAAGGGTAAGAGGCACCCAGGAGGCTGGACCAATCTCTGTGCTTGGCCAAAACACTGTGAGCTACTGGGTGACAAAACTGGAGCAAATGGCCTGGCCACGGAACATGTCTTTGGACTGATAAAGCCAGCAGACATCAGATTTCTAGCTATGACCGTGGCTGCCGCAAGCAGTGGTAACAAGTGTTGGAGCAACTAATATTTGGACTAGTAGTTTTGAAATCCTCTGCTCTCAAGAAGATGCATGTAATGTGGACTCCATTGGAAATGTGGAAGTCACAAAACCAAATCCTTGCCCATGATTAAATAGTTATAGGTATTCTTAGATATTTCAGGTGATTGAAAAGCCCAGGGAGAGCTTGGGCTTTTCTGCCACAAGGTATAGAGGTATACCTGGAGGTATTATTGCAGAATGATATTTTTATTGCCTGTGCTGGTTTGAAAGGATGTATGTCCCCTGTAAAAGCCATGTTTTAATCTAAATTCCATTTCATAAAGGTAGAATAATCCCTATTCAAAACTGTATGTTTGAAACTGTAATCAGATCATCTCCCTGGAGATGTGATTTAATCAAGAATGGTTGTTAAACTGGATTAGGTGACATGTCTCCACCCATTTGGGTGGGTCTTGATAAGTTTCTGAAGTCCTATAAAAGAGGAAACATTTTGGAAAATGGGTGATTCAAAGAGGGCAGAGCAGAACGACATAGCCACGAGAAGCAGAGTCCAACAGCCAGCAACTGTTGGAGAAGAAAAATGCCTCCTGGGGAAACAGGAAGCCAGGAGAATAAGCTAGCAGATGATGCTGTGTTCACCATGTGCCTTCTCACTTGAGAGAGAAACTCTGACTGTTCACCATGTGCTTCTCACTTGAGAGAGAAGCCCTGAACTTCATCGGCCTTCTTGAACCAAGGTATCTTTCCCTGGATGCCTTTGATTGGACATTTCTATAGACTTGTTATAATTGGGACATTTTCTCAGCCTTAGAATTGTAAACTAGCAACTTATTAAATTCCCCTCTTTAAAAGCCATTCCATTTCTGGTATATTGCATTCCGGCAGCTAGCAGACTAGAACATTGCCCAAACTTGTTTTGGTTGGATGTTATAGTTCCTATAGCATCATCATTATCCCTTAATCATTATCATCCTCATCCTCATTATTGCTTTGTGAGAAGAGAACATTTTCATTATTTTACTGAGACATTATTGAGTTTTGACACCTTAACAGTGAAGACAATAGTGGAATAACTGTAAATAAATAAGTTTAGCCTTTATTTACATTATTTCATTAGGTCCCCATGTAACAATTCATACCCTGCTTTTAGAGATATTTCTCTATGTTTCTCCATGACCAAGGACTCTACTTCTATCATAATTCCTTTGATTCCCCTTGAAATCACAGCTTCAGGTCTCAGTCACTCTCCCTTTGCATGGTGCCTTTCCAGAATATTGTTTTTTTGTTTTACTGCACTGAGTGACAGAAGTCACCACCTGTGCACAAAATCTATAGCTCTAGAGGCTGCCATAGCTGCTTGGTATTCAATATCACATATCTTTCCCTCCCATCACATCAGTAAACATTGATATTCTCCACAGTCATTCATTTCTATTCCAAATTTATTCATTGTGAAATAATGGGCTTCTGTCTAGGTTAGCTTTTCCAAGGTTTCGTGCCCATTTCTTTTATTGCACTATAATCCTGGGTTGGAATTAAGTTTCCAAGTTTTGCATGGATCTGGCACATGTTGGAGACACAAACTGCCACAGAAGGAAGTCTTTTTTTTTTTTTTTTAATTTGCATATGGGCAGGAGGCACCAGGGATCGAACTCCAGACCTCCAGCACGGCAGGTCGGCAGGTCGGAGCTCTGCCTGCTGAGCCACGGCAGCCTCCCAGAAGGAAGTCTTTGTGGAAGATTTTATGAGTTTAGTGTCAGTTCTCCTACATTTGGGTTGGTGCCCTCTCCTCTGAACTGTTCTCTGAAATAGGGTGGGATGTATTGTAGATGATTGAAGAGGGCGCCTTGGAGAAGTGGGGGGATTCATCTGAACTTGCAGAGGGCCCTTCTCTTTTTTCAGAGAAGGCATGGTAATAAGAGTTGGAAAATTATAATAATAATGATAGTTATGATAAAACAACTACCCTAGCTTTTATTGAGTGATTCTGGGCACTTTACATGAATTATCTTCTTTAGCCTTCCCTTAACTCTGTGAGAGGGTATTTAGTAATAATTCCATTTTAAAGATGAGGAAATCAAAGCCCAGAGATGTTATGGAAATAGCCTCAGGTCATAGAGTTAGTAAGTGTTGTAATCAACATTCAAATCCATCCAGACCAACTCCACAGGCTGCTCTCTTAACCGTTATGCACACAGCCTCTTCCTGCTTGATAAGTCTGTGTCACACCAATTAAATGACAACTTATTTTCTTCTCCAAGCAGCTGCAAAGGCAGAATCATTTCAGAGTTGCTGAAAAATCAGCTGTGCTGACTGCAGAATAGCAACATCCCAGCCTCATGATTTCTATGAAAACCTTATGTACAAGCCAGAGTGTGAGCGTGAGTTCTGCAGGCACACGATGGAATGGGTACACCAGAACCATGAAGCTGTGAGGATTTGCCAAGAGCTTCTCATTTTTCCTGGTGTTAACGGTGAATCATTTCTAATATTTAGGAAGAGAGAAGCAGCCTTGAGCTTTTCCACTAACAACTCATGTTCTTTGTTTGGGAAAGGTGAAAAGCAGCTTCCATGGGGACAAAAAGAGTGGTTGCTGATATATCAAGAGGTGAAGCGAGATCACGATAAGGTGGAGAGGCTCAATTAAAATATAAAAATTCTGAGTGTGGAGTTGGGTTCATGCTGAATAAAAATAATGTATGTGGGCCACTGAAGTAGAAAGGAGGTATCATTTTTTAATCTGGAGGTTCTCACCAGGCTGTCTGAGATGCCACTAAGATTTTGGATCCTGGTGTACACCCACAGTCTCCCAGGTATTCAGCACTGGAAGTACTAATCTGAGTACTTCGGTGAAAGGATTTTACAGGTGTAATTACGGTCCCCAAGCATCCGGCCTTAAGATAGGGAACTTGTCTAGATGGGTCTGACCTAATCACATGAGGTCTTTGAAAGCAGAGATATATATATTTTTCTATCTGGTCACAGAAGAGAAAGGCAGAAGCTTGAAGTGCTCTGCTGTCTTGGAAATGGAGGGGGCCATGTGCAAGAAAAGTGAGTTGCCTTTAGATGCTTACAGCAGCCCCTCTCTGACAGCTGGCAAGGACTCAGGGGCCTTAGTCTTATAGCTACAGAGAACTGAATTCCGGCAACATCAAGAATGAGTTTGGAATCATATTTTTCCTCAGAGTCTCCAGACAAGAGCACAGTCCGGCAGGCATTTTGATTTCAGCCTTGTATACTCTGAGCAGAGATCCGGTTATGCTGTACCAAACTTCTGGCCTTGGGAGCTAGTAAATTGGCATTGTTTTATGATGCTAACTGTGGTAATTTATTATGCAGCAACAGAAAACTCACACACCATTTTCCCAAGATGATCATGGAAGCTCCAGAGAGGACAAAGTTATTCCACTGCAACAACTGCCCGAAGAAGGAAGACTAATTCCCTCTGCCTTGTTTATGAAAGTTCTTCTCCTTGGACAACTAGGTTTAAAATGGGTAACTTGACCTCACCAGGCTACATAGGACCCTTGGAATATAAAATGCAGTTTATGAGCATTGATTTTGTTTTTATTAGTGCAGTTGTAGGTTTACAGAAGAATCATGCAGGAAGTACAGAGTTCCCATATCTAAACAGAGTTTTCCCTGTTATTAACATTTGAAAATTGATTTTATCCATTCCCTCCCCCTCCTTTTTTTTGTAGTGGATAGAATAACATCTAAATTTTCATTTTAAACATGTTCTCTAGCTGCTATGGGCTCTCATTCTTGCTTGCATTTGGGATATTTTCCCCCCACCCCCTTTCTTAGGGCCTAAATTTCCTTCCATCCTAGTCACATTTCACAGACATTGTGATAGAAGCCAACAGCTGGCATGACCACAAATCTGTTAAGAAAGTGTATGTGGGGCCCTTTATAAGTAATAGTTGGAAAAGCTGGCTCTCTTGGTGGGGAAGTTTTATGAGAGACTCTACCCTCTACCCCAATCCTTTTCCATACCAAATTTAATAAAAAATTAGAGTCAGTACATAACTTAATTAAAACAATAAAGGTTATCTCAAGACTGTGACACCTTCATTCCAGCAAGGTGCTAGAGCTCCAAGCAGGTATGCTGCACGGAACTGCTAAGTCCATAATCGAGGCAACAAAATATTTCCAGATTCTCCAGCATGATAAAATCAAGCAATCAATTACCCTTTTGTAATATTGCTTTGGTACAAGTGGAATTAAAAATACTATTGAAAACTTCCTACTTCTTCATTAACTGTTGCCTGAAGTTCTCAGAATTTAAACATCTCCCTTGTTTTCTTCGAACTCAAAGTTGGAAACCAAACACCCCAAACTATTGAATTCTACCGATCACATTCCACAGGGGCAAGAAAGCTTCCAAGCATAAAAAGGAAAATTATCTGCCAAAAGAAAAGAAAAATAAAAGTTACCTCTTTCAAATAGTTCCATTTCTAACAGTCCCAAGCTGCTGCTCACATAGAATATTGTTGTTCTAAAAGCAATTATGCATTTGAAAGTATCTCATGCTTCAAAAATCTACTTCCAAAACTGTTATTAAATTCTGCAGTCTACAAACAAAGCGCCATTAACCCCCCTATTTTGACATACTTCTTGTTACTTCTCTAGAGTTATTTTAAGTGCAAAATGAAACATTTAAATATTTTATATAAATAAATAAATAAAGGTGGACTGGGTATTGAGGAACGTCAAAGAGCTTTAATATTTGGCAGTCCAAACTGCCTATGACAGCTGGGTTACCCACTGAAAAATCGCTGTAATGATAGGCTCACTAAAAATGTCCCTGGTTGCCTTAGGAAAAAAAAAAAGAAAAGATACCGCTAGAAAAAGTTCAATATCCAGCCCCCTCATGAAAGCAGATAGAATTTTCAGCTGAAAGTGCATGTAAGACTATAATGAAAAATTCTGCAAAAAATGTTCGGAGATGAGGAAAGTGTCCTGAATGGAGAAGAAGATAGAACTAGGGAAACCCAAAGATACCTCTTTAAGGAGAAAGCAGGATCATGATTCATCTTTATTTTTTTACTCAGTAAAACAGTACTTACTGTTAAACAGTACTTACTGTTTAACAGGTACTCCACCAAGGCCAGATTTACTACATAACTAAGACACAACCCTTGGAACTTTTTGTACTGGAATATTAGGAAAAAACACAAGGTTGGGGTGAATAAGAGAAATAAAATAGAAGGGAGCCTAAACCACAATTTGGGCCTCACTAAGGGAAGACCATTTGGGACACTAGTTTTGCAGATGCATGTGTCTCACTGGTGGGATAGATTTTTAAAGTTGTACATAAACATCAGGGCTGGTATCACTTAATTGGGATTTTTGTTGTTGTTGTTGTTGTCCCAGAACCATGATAACAAGTTAGTTGGATGAAGCAGGGTGGTGAGAACAGGCCATATGGGCTGCACATGGAGAGGAAAACAAGGTGGCTGAGTGAGGTAATGCTGTGAGTTTTCCTATACCTTCTAGGTCTCCATTGAAATGGAACGTTCTTTCAAGATCTGATTCTTTGATCCTCATAAACGAGGTTCTCACAGCTCAGCCAAGGACAGCTACTACTTAAACCAAGCCACTTTTAGCAGCCATTCGAAATACTTCTGCAATCAGGGTGACTCTATTTCTAACGAAGTGAAGAAGGCCACTTGCACAGATAACCCTTGAACCCAGCACACTTGTATAGAGATCCCCACAAGCTGGTTCCGAGCAGTTCTTTGCATTGCTAGTTGATTAATCAAAGGTAAAGACGAGAGACTTCTCCCTGCTGGGTTGTTTAGTTTAAGAACTGGATAATTTTGGTTGAGTCTTTTAGTAGGAAAGAGGAATGGAAAGAAAGTAGCCTGGAAGAATGAGAAAGTGAATAGGAATATAAAGATGGAGAACAAAGACAAACATTTGGTAGCAAATTGATTTCTTGCTTATTTTAATAAGTAATCACTGGGCCTTCCAGTTTGAGATTATTTTGATATGGTTTTGCTTTATCCATATCCTAACTCCACTCCAAATGAGCGATGTAATTCAACAGTTGATGGGATTTTTGGTTTTTAAAATCTGGTCTTTGTGATAAACTGGGCAAATCTCAACAGGTCATCTCATATGTACAATATTAGATGTGGCTGGTTTTAGTGGAATGACTTAAAGGAGTCACAGAACTACCATCTAGCTTTGGCACTAATAAAATAATTGTGAGCACTTGGTTGGGTAAGCTACTGTACCTGTCTGAGACTCAGTTTCCTAAGAGGATTGGTTATCATGATCTCTTGCAGCTTTAGAATTGTATGATCTTCATTTCCGTGCAACTGAGCATCACCGATATCCTTTGTCTTTTGATTCAGTTAAGAGCCTTTGTTTAGGTGCAGCAATTTCTGCAGGTCCTAACAACAAAGTCTGTTGCCAAAATACAACTCTGAAAATTCAAACACAGAACTCATGGTCAGTTTAGAGTATTTATTTATCATAGAGCTAGTTTTGAGCTATTTAGAGTATTTATTTATCATAGAGTTAATTTTGAGCTATTATCTGGTTTAGACCTATAAGTTTTAGTTGGCCAGAATGAATTTAGCAGGCTCTGGGAAAATATTTTCCCCTACCATTTGGACAGGTTTGCTTTGATATAACCCATCAGTTTCCTCTGGACTGAGGCCTGCTTTGTTCAAAATTTGCGCCACTGGTAGTCTAATATGCTAAGCCCCCTAACAAAAGCAAGGCTGGAAAACATGCTCAGGCAAAGGACTTGAGACTGTGGGAGAAGGAATGTGAGAAACAGCATGCCAAGGACAAATTCAAAGCTAAGCATTTGGGGGATTAGCATCCCTGGGAAAAGCTTTTTCATACTCCTCATTTTTGACTAATCAAAATAAATCTTTAGAATTCCACTGTGGCTGGAAATTCTTTTTTTTTTTTCTTTAGAGAGAAGCAGAAAGGAAAATCGAAAGCCTACTGAGGCAGATCTATAGCTATAGCGACAGTTATGAATAGGTAGCACAGAGGATCCTTTAGGGTGGATTCCAGGAACTGAGCACAGTTCAGGAAGATCCTGAGCTTGCAATTAATTATTTAGAAAATGGTCTCCTTGCAGCTAAATAAGCACATAATGTTCTCTGGCACAGGAATTAGTTTGAATTTTTCAGCCCTGAAGCTAAGCGGTCAGGCAGGGCTGTGGCATGTTTTTTTTTTAACTGTAAAATGAAGAGAGTCCTACCAGAGGTGCCTCCAGCTTTGCAGCATAACCCTCCTCAAGGATCATAGCATAAAGGAAGAGAAGATAGTGGGGTTTTAAGGTTGATGGGAAAAGTGGTGATTTTAAAGAATTGATTAGCAGCCTTAAGTGAAAGGAAAATGGGAGATGGAAACATGGCACATTGATTGCAATTTCTCTCCATTCCTCAAAGGAGATTCATTATTATGATCAGTAGTTCTTGGCATTTGGAGATGCTCATCTTGAGACGGTTCTTGGTTGCAAAAGGGAACCAGGCCTGCCAGGAGGTGATGATAGAGGCTAGCTGAGCCTGGTGGCCATTTGGGCAATAACAGAAGTGATAGGACAGTCTGTGAGGTCCATATGATGGACAGTGGCATGGAGGGAAACATGTGGTCACTTGATTAAACTTCTCTAAGATATGTATATTTGCACATATGCTAAAAGATAGCCTGATGGAGAAATGAAAAAAAAAAAACAGATGAGCAAATGGAGCACAGAAGAGAAAAACGTTATTTTATTTTGGTGGAACCAAAAGAAACTTCCTGAAAGAGTGACACTTGAGCAGAACTTCAAAGGAAGAGAAGAAGGATTTGGCAGGCAGAGGAGGCTGCTGTGCATTCTAGGTGGAGGGCATCATAGGGGCAAAAGCACCACAGCAGTAAATCTGAGGAATGGAGTATGATTTGGTGCAATTACAACATAGCATATGAAAGGGGCAAGATAGAAATTGAAGTGGGAAAGGGTGTTGGGGCCAGGTTGTTAAGGACTTTATGTGTTAAAGATTTTGGGTTTTATTCTGCAAGCAATGGATGGTTGTCAATGGACGGTGTGGAGAGGCTGGAGAGAATGAGAACTATGAGAGGCAATGGTGTTGATAGGAGATAATGTCAACCACAACGAAGGGAATTGAAAGACAGGGATGGGTATGAGAATCATCATGGAACCAAAGTGCATTGGACTTTATGGCTCAATGCATACGGGGAGTAAAGGATAGGAATGTGTAATTGAAGGGGGTAGAGACTTCAAGCCTAGGGGTCTAGAAGGACAGTGATGCCATGACCAGACACAGAGAACACAGAAAGAGAAGGAGAATGCTGGGGGATAAAGGGCCTGAGTGGAAGGAATTTCATCTGGGATGTGCTATGTATATGAGAAGAGAGAAACCTGCCCAGGACACTGTCTTGCTTATGTAAATGCTCACTTAGAATCCATCCCAGTGGTTTGTCGTAGAGATAGAATCAGAGGCATCCTTCATAGAGATGCTAATTGAGTTAGAGTCAAAAAGGGAGAAGGGAAGAGGAACAAAGACTAATTTCTGAGGAATATCAACATGTAGAGAGCAGCAAGACAGGTAGGTGTCTGTGCAGAAAGATAGGGAAGGAGGAGTAGGGGAGGCAGAAGAGTCCAGGGTCCGATATTTTGAAGCCAAGAGAGGAGACAGTTTCAGTGAGGGCTGATGGCATTCATCAGGGTTCAAATACTGCTGTGAAAGTGAAAGGATAGGACAGAAATGAGGTTCTGAAGTGCATTACTGATCTTCAAAATAGTAGTAGTTGTGGCATGGGAGAAAGTGTTAAAGAATAGGTAGGAAGCTCAGAAGTGGAAACAATAAATATGGTAAATAAAATAGAAATCAATCCTCTTTATATTGTAGAGCAGTAGGCTTGGAACTTAGAACATTGGGCATTGAAATGTTGTATTGAAACACAAGGACTTGAAAAAAGTAAGTATTTATTAAAAATTGTACCTTTCTTTTTATTATTTCAAAACTTGAAATCTTCTTTTCATATATCCTAAAGTAAATGGAACCAATAAACAAAGCATTAATTTAATTAATATGTATTCATGTCTCATGCAGCACAGTGTGAAAACAAAGATACCCATGGAGATGCAACATTTCCAAGGCAAATATTTCATGCATTTTATGGGTTATCTTTAGAAATGAGAGCAGTAGGTAGAATTAACATTTTACAAATATTACTTAACATATCTCTGGATTACAGAGAGGAACCAGAGTCCATTTCTGCCCTTTTAGACCTCAATTCTTCCACAATGTGGTGTGACTACCATGACTTTAATTACTTGGAACCACCCTTCAAATTCAATACAAGGCTGGGGTGGGAAGGTCTGAAGCTTTGAGTCTAGGTTCTAGCTCCAATATTGACCTTCTGCTGACTCTGGGTTAGTTGCCAAGCCTTAATTGTTCCTTTCTCTTTTTTAGTTGATCACTCTATTATATGCCAGGCACTTTATCAAGGACTTCTACAAAATTTCACTTAACTCTCTCAGCAAACCTGGGGAGGGAAGGTAATCAATCCTGGTTTCATCGAGGAAAAACTAAGTGAATTATATCTAAATCCAAATAGGATATATTTGGATTATCTTTCCCTAGTTCCCTAAAACTGTAATCCCTTCCCAACATATCCTGCAATATTTCTCTACATGGCACTGATCATAGTACACTTATTTTGTTTATGGTCTGTTTACCTCTCCAGAATGTAAGCTCCATTATGGGAAGGACTTTTGCTGTATCCCAGTACTTGGAACACAAAACAGAGTTCTATAGATATTTAACGAAAAACTCTGCATTGAACATATGAACATACATATGTTTATGTACCAAAAGATATGGGTGTGCATACTTTAAATGATACAAAGACAGATGTGTATTAGATATGACACATAAAATAAGACTAGCATCTCAAGTACATTTTTTTTTCATTCCCCTACACAGTACAGAATTGAAAATTTAAAGGCAGAATCACCAAAAACCCAATACTGCTTCATTTTAACTAATACTGCTTGGTCCACAAACTGAGCAATTCCTTCCTTACTACTTTTCCTCCTAAATCCATGGAGAGTTGACATTTGTAAGCTTGGATCTTCCTTCCAGACTTTTGGTCATGTGAAGTCCCTGGCTGTCTTCCAGCTGTTACCTGTGTCTTTTCTCCTTGACCATCTTCCTGGCATAATAATGGGTTCAGTGAATTACCATGAAGTGCCTTTTGTCCTGGGATCTTTCTATGATATAAGAAGCTAAATAAATCCTACTTGAGCCATTTGCAGACATTGAAAATCATAAGCTTTTAAAGGTGGATGAGAATTGTAGAACATTTAATCCAAGGAAAAGAGAGAGAAGAGAGCCAAAAATATTTTGTGGAGGAAGAAACTAAAACCCAAGAGGCTAAGTAATTTGTTCAAAGTGACAGTTCAAGCAGGTGGCAGAACAGGGAACAGTATTCCATTCTCGCATTTACACTTCTAGAGAGTGGCATCAGTAGTCCTCAACCTGCTGCATAAAAGCAGAGCCTGGGAGGATTGAGAAAAATACTGGTGGTCTGGAGCTGGGCTTGGGTGTCCGAACTTTCTAATAGTGTGTGATTCTGATATGCATCCAGGGTTGAGAACCACTGAAGTATATTCTGTTTCTCCTCAGTATGTTATCCAGATGTGCCATTTCTGAAACTATCAAAATAATATATTCAACTAACTCATTTGTACTGTTGGGAGAAAAGGCAAATCCTCAAGTTAACATCTGTGGAATTACAGTTCCAAATTATGGTTGGTTTTATGCTGATCATACAAACCAGTAGATATGTGGCTAGATTTTATAGTTAATTAGAGAAGTGCTATATTGTTACTGCCATGGTCACGGGATTTTATCTTTTTTTTTTTTTTGTAGGGGAGTGGGTGTGGGGGTACAGGAGGAAAATAAGAGAGAAGAAAAAAAGTTGAGCCAGAAGTACAAGACCAGGGAGGAAATGGGTAGTTGTGGGAAGCTGACAAGGAGGGGCAGAGATACTTGGCAAAGTATTGCAAAAAACCCTATTGGAATGTATATAAAGGGGTGGTACTTACTTTCCTCCAAATGGGGAACCTTCTACCTGAGCACAATAACTGTGGAAAACTCAGGTGGGAGCCTCCAAGCAGACTGAGGAGGGATCTGAAATTGATGTGTTTATAGGTTTTTATAGGAATGTCAGACAAGCTAGGTAGCAGGAAAGGCTTGGGAAATAGTGCATACCACCATGGCTTTCAAGAGGGGAGCCCAGACTGAGACAAATAGTATTTAATACTGAACTTCCCCAAGAAGTCTGTGTCTGTATGCAGTCTATATAGACTATTTGGTATTTCTCTTAATCAAAAATCATAAATCTAATGTCTAATTCTGCTGAGTCAATTAACCTACTGTATTCTTTGTTTGTTCTTTTGTGTCCAGCTGTTGGCCACTCACCTCACAGGCTGACTTTTGTTTTGTCCTGACCACCCCTCTTCATCTCATTTACCTTTTAGCTTGGCTTCCTTCTTTGTCACATTTTCACCTCTTCTCCTAGCTTTGGCACATTTACAGAAAATTCCCAAGTTGACCTGACTCTTTTGGGACCAGGCTCTGCTTTTCTCATATGTTGACCATTTTGAGGAAAGCCCTTCCAAAGCATTTCCTGGACAACTGGGCAGTACAGGATTATACCAGCAATTTTACACAGAGAGACCCACTGTAAACTGAATTCAGATCTGAGAGTGAAGTATTTTGAATCAGATTCAAAAGAGTCTTGTCTCCTGGAGTAAGTAAGCAGACTTTGGAAGCTATTTCCCACTTTTAGGCCTCCAGGATACTAATGAGTACGCTGAGGCAACCTTTTACCTATAAAGTGCCCCTGCCCCCATCAGAGTTGTTTATGAGGCCTTGCAAAGCTCTCATCTTACTCCCAAAGATTGGCCAAATCCTGGGAGGCTCTGGGTCAATGTGTCACTCTGCCAACTGGAGGCAGCAAGAGCATCAGTCATCAAAAGGGCATTTTCTGTGAGTCAACATTCTGCTTCCTTGGATACCCAGCTTTCAATATTGATGTGTACTCCCAGAAGAGGCCCTTAGGAAAAGTCAATTTGATGACACCACTGAAATGCTGGTAATGGGAGGCCTGAGGTTAAAATGCAAATTTTTTAGTATAGGCAGAAGGGTCCACAAAACAATGTCAAGCTAGAAAAGCTGAATTCTACCTAATTGCTTGTTGCCTTGGGTCTTAAACATAACCTTCAGTTGATCTGCTGTTTCTTCCTATTAGTAAGCCAGTTGTCTCCTTCCTTTCCCAGCCAAATTCTTAGAGAATTGAAATGCATGTGCTTCTTGTTTTTCTTCAGAACATTGTATCTTGTCCTCATTTCATTTGACTTCTACTGCTGTTACTTTTTGCTAACTCCATTTTAGAGACTAGGAACCACATTTTGTACTGCTTTAAGCCAAGGATGATGGTTTGTGCATGGTGGGGGTTTAATCAGTATTTTAAGTCAACAGATGTATTTGTTGATTCATTATATTATAAGAGGCTACTCTTGATCCTAGTCATTATATTTCTTCTTTGCTGACCTGTCTGAGAAATGCTATTGCTACTCCTCACATTCTTAAAACTATTTTTACCCCCAGGGGGAAAGAAAGATTGCTAGATTTTGAAGCCAGATGACATTAGTTGAGTCCCTGATCCAGCACTTATAATCCACCTATGACTTTGGTGAAATCACAATCTTTCTAAATCAAGTTTTCCTCCTCCATAAAATATTTGTACCTGACAAAATTGGGATGAGGCTCCAATGGGCCTATGTTAAAGTATTTTGTAAACTAATCAATGTGCACATACATACATACATACATACATACATATGCATACATACATTTTAAATGTAATTGACCATTTCTCACTGTACCTACCTCACTAGTTACAGGGAAGAGGAAATTAATAATGTGTATATGTGAAGTTGCCTAGCACAATGAAGGCTTGGATGATGAGAAGAGGCCAGTCATGTTTCCATGGGGAGAAGCACTTCATACGAGGGCACAGTTGGGACAGCCATACTACAGAAGGAATAGGTACATGCATAAAGAGAAACAAAAGAAAAGGCCAATGTGGTTTGAGTGTAGGGAACTAGTGCAGGAAGGATGCAAGATGAGGAGGAAAGATAAGCAAAGGAAAGATAATATAGAAGCATGAATTCTATTCTTAAGTGCAATGGGGTGCCATTTGAAGGTTTTGAGCAAGGGTGTGGAATGATCTAAGTTCCCAAAATGTCACAATGGCTGCTCTGTGTGGAGTAGATTATAGTCTGGCCATCACAAAAGCAGGGATATCTGTTGGGGGTTGTTTTGGTTTGCTAATGCTGCCAGAATGCAATATACCAGAAATGGATTGGCTTTTATAAAGGGGATTTATTAGGTTACAAATTTACAATTCCAAGGCCATGAAAATGTCCAAATTAAGGTATGAACAAGAGAATACCTTCACTCAAGAAAGGCCCATCACGTCAAGGGTTTCTGTGTCACATGGGAAGGTACGTGGTGATCCTTCTTTCCTGGGTTGGTTTCAAAATGGCTCTCTCAGTTCCTATGGGTCCTTCTGGCTTCTGCTGGGGTGTTTTTCTTTCCCTAAGCATCTGTGCTTTCTCCAAAATGTCTCCCTCTTAAAAAATTCCAGTAACCCATCTTGAATGTGCAGGGTCACATCTCCACGGACACAACCTAATCAAAAAGTCCCACCCAATAATAGGTCTTCCCCAACAAGATTAATCTAAAAGATATGACTTTTCTGGGGTACTTAACAGTTTCAAACTAGCACAGGGGTATTGCAATTGTCCACATAATAACCAATGGCACTTCTCTTAGGGAGGTGATCACAGAGATGAAAACAGTGGGCACTTGGGGACATGTCGTTGAACAATGATGAAGAGTAAACAATGAAATATAGAGGCTTTTACTAGTTTTTAATGCTCTTCACAATTTGGTTACAACCCATTATTCTCACATTTAGCTTACACTTTATTCCTACATGCCACTTTGTACATTCCTACATCTACACCTTTGTTCACGCCTCCTTAACATGGCCCCTCTATACAAGTGATCACCAACCTTTCTGAATGTGAATATACCCCTACAATACTGTGCTATTAATCCATGTGGTAAAATTAGGAAAGATATACAGTTTTTTAAATATAAAAAGCAAACATAAATGGAAGTTCTAATAATTTCTTCCTCTACCTGTGTGGATGTCTTATGTCCTGCCTCTTGGGGTAAGCATACCTCAGTTTTTTGAGCACATTTCAAGATAATCTATTTCTATTGCCTCTTTGAGGTTTAACTCAAGCTGCTTTTCCCATGAAATTTTTCTTAACCACCCCAGATCACAGTGAGATTTTTACGATGAAGCCCTAAATCAGGTGAGTTCTACTTTCTTAATTAAGTTTAGCTTTTAGCATTCAGTATTTTGTATCATGTTCTATCTTTCTTCAGCTGGACTACAGGTTCTTTGAAGGTACTGATTAATGTCTTATACTTATTTTTAGTCACATTAGTATTAAGTGACCAGGCAAAAAATTTAATTTAAAAGTCCCCCTGTTTGATCATAGTCACCAATCTTCCTTTATTGATTTAACAAAAAATACTCATTGAGTGTCTAATATGGATCAGGTGTTCAGGTTGCTGTGCATCAGGAAGTGACAGAACAGTCACATTCTCTGCGGTCATGGTGCTAGCATTCTAGAGGGAGGGTGTCATTGGCCAAGGGAATATAAAGGATGAACAGTGAATTCTATGCAGAGAATACATGGTAAGGGTATTGGTTGGAGTCAATGTGATGAATGAAGAGCTCTGAGGAGGTGCCATTGTATTTCTGTCCTTTATGATGTGAAAGCTCAGCAGAGTTAACTGATGTGAATTATGGGTACTTGCAATTCCAAAAATATAGTTTACCCATAGTAATATGTTTTTCTCTATTCTTACCTCCATGGCCTTTAAGATGGTTCAAAAATTTTTGGCCATAGTGACCAATTTGAATTTTATAAAGATCATTGGTGATTTGTAAGTCTGTATAAGACTGTGCAAGGCTAATCCTATCTGCTCTAACAAGTGGATTCCAAAATCTTAGTGGTTTAACACAATAGAAACTTATTTCTCACTCATATAACAGTTCAAAGTGGGTTCTCTGTACTACTCAAAAGGGTTAAACTTTTGACACTCAGACTCCATCTATCTCTGGCCCCACCCTCCTCAAAGACCTCATAGTTCTTCATATTTATGTAGAAGATGGAAAAATTGAAGGATCACACTTGGGAGGATTTTATGAACCAGCCTTGAAAAAGTGGTGATCCACACATTCCATGGGCCAGAACTTAGCCACACAGCTATGCTTAGTTGCAAGTGTGGCTGGGAAATGTAGTCTTGCTGTCATCCAGGAAGAACAGGAAATGGGTTTTGAGAAAGACTGTCCAGTTTCTTCCATGGCCTGCTTCCAAGGCCTGGTGGTCTTTTCTTAGGGTCTGAAAAATTTGTGATCACCATAAAACCAAAAAAAAAATGCATATGAAAAAAATATGGACCTTTGACTGAGTGAATTCATCTCCAATGATTGTTTTCTCTCATTTATTTTAACTTGTTACAGTTAATTTCACATATCCCTTTTATCCCTTCCAAACTGGCCTATTTTCACAAATATAAGCAATAAATCAAGATTCAATCCTCAATTACAAATGCAATACTTCAGTGCTAAACTTTTTGCCACAAGTAGAAATTCACAGCATGTATTTTCTAGATCATTAAACTCAGTGCTCAAAATGACCCCAAGCAGTACTTCTTCCTCAGATAATGAAATGGTTGGCTACACTAGCTGCTAGAATGACTAAAATAAATAAATTTGTTCAATCATAAGCTCTTTGCCTTATGGTGTTACAATAATCTTTGTTGTTCTCTTTACTCATTACATGTAATTTTTTAAATGCAAGCTTGCTTATTCTAACTCATTAATTCATTTAATTCTTTATTCATGATTACTTCTCATTTTTTTGAGGAAGGGACTAGTGGCTAATAACTTGGAAAGTCTTCATGCATTTGCTTTTTATTTAATCTATCTCTTTTGCTCATTGTCACCGTAGTTCTCTCACATTAGACACTAATCATATTTCTTGGAGGCTCTGAAAATAAATGCACATTAAGCTAATCATTATCCCTGAGTTAAGGGAAAAAAGACAGTTACTCCACTAATTTTATGAGGGTTAAATATGAAACAGAGAAATATTAGGGAAAAGTATGTTCAGATTTCTCCAGTTCTTATGCATAGGGCTGGGACGAATCTTCCACAGTCTGGAAGGGGCAGCAGTAAGGAATAGACCCTCAGATATAATTCACCCAGAGGTGGATTTAACTAGGGTCACTTAAATCAGTGGAGTTAGATTAGTAAATCAGGTTGTGCAAGGTAAACAAAACTAAGCATGAAATTCAGAGAAGAAGAGAGATGAGCAGTAGTATAGAGGCCACAAGACAGGGATAGAATCTCTTGTAAGGACAGATTAAGAAGAGAAGTTCAGAAAGAATTCCTTCTCTGCTCCTCATCTTCTCTCTTCTTCAAATACTCTCTTTGCCTTTCTTTGAGCTCCCATAAAATGTTGGGTTTTTTTTAAGGTTTCCCTCTCTACATAGCACAATGAAAGAGCAATGGGCATGGTAGAGATTCCCTTTCCTATTTCTTTCTGGCAAGTTCAAGAGGTGACTACTCTCCATCACTTATGCATGTTAAAATGTAATAAAGTATTTGCTTGTAGTCATTATACCTAATTTAATGAAGTGCTCATTAAGTAAACCTCCATATGTGTCATGGGCAGGTATATAAAAAAGAAACAATTCAAAGATCTTGGCATCAAGGGGCTTATAATATAGTGGGCATAGGCAAGCATGTAAATGTAAAATTAAAACATAATTTACCCACTCCAGTTCCTGATGTCCAACTAGGAAAATTCATTTGTGTTTTCTCTTTCCAATGTCCTACTGAAATGACAGAAGAAATATGAAAACAAGGACAAACCTATGGTGGAACTGGAAACCCAGGAAAGGCAAGTGTACTGCACACTATCGATCAGCGGAAAACTCACATACCTATGTGTGGCAGCCTTGAGAAGAACACCATCAGCAGTTAAGAAATGCTGATAATTTCTGGAAGTCACATAGCAGATGGACTTGCATTGATAGAGGAGTGCCAGTAATCCATTAAAGTGAAAGTAGGCACCCCTCAAGAGTGACTTTAGGACAAAGCCCCAGATCAGAGACTCAAGATTTGTGAGTAGAAATAAGCCAAAAAATGGTTAGTATGGTGCTGATTGAAAGGCTTGAGACCAACTCTCCACACCCACCGCTAAAGTGGCTGCAGTCTAAAGACACAGGAACAATTATTTAAATAAACGTTGGATTGATTCATGGGAAGAGTGAACATGAAATTGATTGCACAGAAAGAAGTGGATTTAGGCAAGGAACAAGAAGCTCCCAGACTGAGAAGGTAATATCCCTTTTTGTTCACATTCTCCCATTCATTACAGTAAGAATTTCTGTAATTAACAAATCCATCACTGCTGAGGGAGAAAATGGCTGCCCCTTTGGCTTCCTTCTTTGTCCTCTCTTCCACCCACCCATCTATCCATCCATTCATCCATCTATCTATCCATCCATCATTCATTTATCCATCCCAAAGAAAATACCAAAAATACAGTATGTTTTTTGTTGAGTGGGGATATTTTAAATTTTCTTTTACTTTTTAGTATTTTCTTCACTCTCTGTCCTTTAACAGCATATTCCTATTGTCACTATTTCTATTACTACCACAACCATCAATTAGTAAATATATTTTATGTACCAGTTTCTGGTCTATACCCTTTATATATATATTTTTTGTTATGCATATCTCAAGTGTTCCTTACAATGATGCTGTGAGAAAAATGACATTCAGGTATATTTGTAAAATACAAATAGTAATGATTTATAACTTAACTCCCTTCTCAATGTAAGGATCCTTTCTCCCATATTCCTTTTGCTGCCTCATCTCTTAAAGGGTGGGACACTCATTGCCTTGTCAGTCAATGCACTCCTTCAGTGAAATTTTTAGGATTACCTTCATTATATTGTGTTTCCATGTAGTTTGTTTTGGATGCCATCCTGCAGTAAATCATAGACAATATCAGCTTCTTATGAATATGTGTTATTTGAGATGGTGAAGATCTACTTGATGCTGATTTTCAGATTTGTGAGAATTTGGTGAAATGAATACAATCGGCTTTAAAAAAGAGAATTTATTTTGACATTTTGGAAAATAAAAGTAAATGGATAGTTCAGGCAGAACTATTGCACACAAAGAGAGTAATAAACATGAAATGAGTTGCCAGAGAAAGGAATTGGAGAAAAAGATTGTAAATGAGTTCAGGTCAGTTAGATTTATTTTTCAAGGAGAGTGTAGGACTAGTCGAATAGCGAATGATACATTGAGGTCAATTGGCAAAATGGGACAGCAGTATGATGCTTCTGCTTTCTGTTTTGGATCCCTGCTCAAACTCAGGCCTCTCTGAGCCCCTCGGCAAGTTTTGATATTACTCATGTTGAAGGAAGTGACGAAGTTCAAAATGACTAGATTTAGGAAAATGTATGCATTTCACCTCTGACCAAAAATGTCAATGGCAAATGGTATAAAGGGCAGCATTTATGAATAAATAAAGAGAAAATAACCTTTCCCACCAAAGGAGGCTTTCTTTTCATTTTCTTCCATTTTTCCACATAGGTAAATTTGTCAGTAAATTCTTTCCACAGAAAGTATGCCCTTGGAGCTATTAATCTACAACAATTTGTACCAGTAAGGCGTTCACACTTGAGATTTTAAGAAACGATTTCACAGTGTTAAGGAAGTATAAAAAAAAAAAGTGTACCAGATCAAGTGGCTATTTTCTATGTTCTTATAAGGAAAATAGGTCCAAAATAGGAAAACAAACAAACAAACCGTGCCTCATCTGAAGTCTACCCAGGTCAGTTAATGGCAATTCAATCCTTCTGTTGTTCAGGCCAAAAATTTAGGGGTCACCCTGACTTCTCTTTTTTTCCTTGTATTCACCTCCAACCTATTGGTAAAACCTATTGAATCTACCTTTAAAGTGAAACAAATCTGACCTCTGGGCATCCCCTCGACTGCTATCAGCTCAGCCCGGGGCTCCTCATCTCTTGCCTCATTTATTGCAATAACCTCCTAACTAGTCTTCTGCATCCACTCGGCAACCAATCATGGGTATATTTTAAATATAGCACTGAGAGCCATCTTTGAATACAGCACATTGGAGCATGTCATACCTCTACTCAAAACCCTCCAGGGGTTTCCCTTCTAACTCAGAGTAGAAGATGGAATGTCCTTCCATGACCTATGTGGACCCACATAATCTCCATTCCCTCTATGCTTGGTCACTCTGGTTTAGCCACACTGACCCTCTTGGAGTTCTTTGAATGTGCCAGGCCAGCTCAGAGCCTTCCCATTGCATGCTTCCTCTGCCTGTAACACTCATCCTGCAGATAAACACATAGTTTGCTCTCCCTCTTCCTTAAAGTTATTGCTTAAGTGCTTGTCATCTTCTAATCCCCCTGTGTAAAATATCAATGCCATCCCACTGCTCCCTTCTCCTTTACTTGCTTTATTTTTCTCCACAATTCTTATCACCTTAGAATATACTGTGTAAGTTGTTTTATTTATTTTTTATTTCCCCCCAACTAAAATATGAGCTTTGTGGCTTGTTTGTTTTTGGACTTCTTTGTTTACTGCTATCTTCCCAGTGCTTGGAGCAGCTCCTAGTCAATTGGAAGTGCTCAAAATATCCTTGTAGAATAAATATTGTTGTTTATAAAAACAAGTTCCAAATTGCCTAAATAACATTTTTGTGAAGCCAACAGTACTATTTCTTTGGTCTGGTTTGGTATAAAAATGGGTACATTATAAGAGAGGACAGTGAGATTTGTCATAGTACTCAGAATCATAATTAATGAATAACTTTTCAATTGAAGTCTTGAAAGAACACCAATGAATATTAATAAGCAAGACTATTTACTCACTGTCTTTTAACATCTATTTTCATTTTTATTTACTTTTTTGTTTACTAGAGAATTGTAGGTTTACAGAAAAGTCATGCATAAAATACAGAGTTCCCTTATTGAAAGAACATTTTTATAATTGTACTAGTAACTATAGTCCCTAGTTAACATTAGGGTTCACTGTTTGTGTTGTATAAAACTATGTTTTTCTGTTGTATTTTTAAAAAGTTTCATGCTAGTAATATATATACAACTTAAAATTTCTCCTTTTAATCACAAATCAGCGATGAATTATATATTCGTTGTGCTACCATCACCACTATCCATTACCAAAACTGTTTTACACTCACCATCTTTTTAAAACAAATGCTAATGATATATTTCATAAATATGTGCCCATTGCAATCAGAAACTTATTAAGTTATAGTGTTCATTTCAGAACTTTCTATAGTCTGGGAGAAAATAATATTGTGGTATCATTTTATATATTCTGGTACACATATTTTAAATCGCATTTTGACTCACAAGTAAATTTCATGGTTTTCAATAGGTATGAAAATGGAATGTAAGGCAGTAAGAAATATGGCACAGGAGAAATTTCAAGGGATGTGAACACAGTGCTAAGTCAGGAGAATTCTCTTGGTTCCACTCTTTGACCCTTTCTGGACTATTCTTTGGCCAGTCCAAAAGGTGGAATTCCAAGAGGTTAAGATGTTCTGTTTTAGGGGATCCCATGCGGATTTGGATTTCTGTTCTTAGTAATCTTAGCTGGAGTAGGCAGGCAGTGGGACAGACTCAGTCATCTGAGGAGAATCCAAGAAGGCTTTTTTTTTTTTTTTTTTTAAATTTGCATATGGGCAGGAGGCACCAGGGATCGAACTCCAGACCTCCAGCACGGCAGGTCGGAGCTCTGCCTGCTGAGCCATGGCAGCCGCCCCAAGAAGGCTTTTTTGCAGAGAAATTCAGTGGAATTTTTGCCTTCACTAAAACAAAACAAAACAAACAAAAAACTTATTTGTAAAATGTTTGCTTAATTTCTAATTCTTATTTTAAAATGTCCATATAGGAAATGACTACATAGAAGTCGAGTCTCCATAACTTCCATTATTTATCCTTTTCACTTTACTTCATGATTTGTACTCCTATTGATTTTTCAATTCTCATGGTAATTGTTTCTTCTTCCACAGAGTTTTTCCCATTTCCTCCAATTCTGGGTTAGGTGCCCTTCCTCTGTGCTTCCCATACTAAAGGGCATGCTTTATAATTGCCCTTTTTTTAAGTCTGTTCCTCAAGAACTATGGATGAGTGGCTGTAAGAGTAGGGATCAAGCTGGTACTGCTTCTGATTGTACTCTAAGTACCTGGTATACTGTATCCCAGAAGCAGAGTTGGTCATTCAAAACATATGTGTTGAAAATAGATAAATGAATGAATGTCTTCCTGTGGTTGTCATAACTCTAAGGTGGAAGAAAAGAAAAAGCTTACCTAGACAATAGTTAGAAATGAGCAAAGGAGTCCCTAAAATATTGTGACAAACTATTTTAAATTCTAAAAGTTGTATTTTTAAAAATAGCTTTTTCTGTCAGCAGGACTGTAGCCCTCTAGCAATATATACTCTTCTATCTCTTTGCTCCAGACATTCAGAACCAATCCCAAAGGAATTTATTTTAAAAAGAAAATCTTTGATATGTATGCCCTGGCTTGATATTATTGGATACAAAATGAAATTGAAGTTATTTGTTTCCGAGTTTCTTGGTTTATCACTACTGCCTATTGCTGATAAAAGATACATATCAAGATACTGTTGACAGTTTGATTTCACCTACAGATATCCTTTACTGAACCTGTTTAATTTGTTCTCTTCTTTTCCCCCTTTAGCTTTGTACTTTTAGCTTCTAGTGGCTTAAATTAACTCCTATGTAAAAGCAGAAAAAAAGGAGCCAGAATTCAAAGAAATGTTTCCCTTGAGTGTAAGTGATTCTCAGCAGTTTGTTATTAAATCTTTAAATAATTAAATACAAGAGAAAACATGAAAGTGACATTAAAAAGCCAACCATATGCTGAAAATATAAATGGGAAGGAGGAATGAAGAGCTAGCCATAAAATTAAAACTGCTCTTTATTAACCTTGCTCTCTGCTGCCTATGGAGACAAAATTCTATACATGGTCAGCATGCAGGATCCTCTTCTGTGGCTGGGCCGAGCTACAAGGAGGAGAAAAGCTCTTTGTCTGAAGGAGATTGCCAAGCTGAATGGCCAGCAAGTAGGGAGACACAGGCAAAGACATCAAAACGTAGATACGTTGTGTGGGTCATCAGAAGGTCTTTCCTTCAAGTTTTGCTTTTTTTTTTTTTTCATAATCTGAATTTTTCTCAAGATAACAAACTTCCTTTCCAGAGCAAAAGATCTGCACGGTAAGGTAGCATATCAACAGCAGTAAGATTACAGAAAGGTGCCACAGGTGACTCAGGGGAGTGACTTATAATTAAATATTAATTATAAGACCAAACTGTCTATACAAGGAAAAAGAAGACAAGAAAGCCAAGCCAAGGTCCTGAATATGGGAAATACACAGAATGATTTACCGCATGACTGAGAAGGAGCGAAGTTGGGAGGTCCACCTCTTTTTTCACCACCTGTGTGATTTAGGCACATCCCACCCTGTATTACTGGTCAACCACCAAATATTCCTGTCCTGCTCTGTGCATGTAAATGAGCAAATTCTCTCAGAGCTGTCTGTCAAGTCACAAACACATATGCTACACTTATCAGTACTCAGCACAGTGTCAGATATTCAGTATTGAAGAACATAAAAGCAATTTTTAATACTGAGGAGTTTGGGGCAGACGAGATATCTCTTTGAGAAGAATGCACAGAATACTAAGTGCCCCAATGAGTGGGGCAGACTTGATGGGCCCTTGGGGGGGGGGCTTACAGAGATAGTAAACCAGTCTTTGAGAGCTATTTGTCAGATCTATCTCATCTTCAACAACAACCCATGAATCAGATAGCATATCATTCTCCACTTACAAAAGAAGGAGCTAAAGTGGGATAGTGTAACTAGTCCAAGGTCACACTGCTAGCAGGTGATTGAGCCGTGGTAAAACCCAGGTCTATAAAATTAGGTTAGGAAAAATTAACCTTTGTCTCATATTGTTATGGAAACTGGACAATCAATTTCAAATTGCACAAGTACAGCAGCACTGAAATCTCAACCTTGATCATCCAGGAGCAATTTTAGTAGATATGCTACTGTATTATTCTCTCATTTAAAAAATTGTCACATAGGGGGTGCAATGGTAGTTCAGTAGTAGAATTCTCACCTGCCATGTGGGAGACCTCGGTTCAATTCCCGGCCCATGCACTTCCTGAAAAACAAAGAAACAAGCAAAACAAACAAAAATGAAAAACAAATGAAAATCCAACAAATGGTGCTGCAATAACAGATACTCACATGGAAAAAGAATGAAATGTGACCCTGCCATACTGCATACAAAAAGAATAAATTGTCACATAATTTTAAAACTGTGATATTTGTAATGAATTCTCAGTTACTATTGTAGTTTGGTTTTCTTCATCCCCAATTTGGGTGTTACTTGACCATAGATTGTGAGTACTTCTGAGGTCAGGAATCATGTCATATATATTAGGAACTCAATAAATATGTGTTGAATGGAAAAATTAATGGTCAGATTGATCTCTTTAGTTTCCCTTTCCCCACAACAAAAGGAAACTTGCTCTTATTTTAGAATTATTCCTTACTTATTGCACTTTCTATACCTCACATCCAATACATTAACAAGTCCTGTTGGCTCAACCTTGAAAATATAACCAGAATCACTGTTGTCACCCTAACCTCCCTAACCTGAACAATTGTAAATTCTTGCCTGCACTTCTGCAACAGGCTTCCAATTGTTCTGTCTGTTTTTATCCCTACCCTTCTATGAACTATACTGCAACCTGAGGGTTCCTTTAAAAAAAGAAAGTCAAGTCTTGTTTCTCCTCTCCTCAAAGCTCTAATAGCTTTTCATATTACTCAAAACAATATCCAGAGTCTATATACTTGCCTATCCTTGCTGCATCTTGGACCATATCTCCAATCATTCACCCTCACTCACTGGGCTCCAGCTTCACCAACCCCCTTCAAGGCACCGAGCACACTCCCTTCTCAGGCCTTTGTACGTACTGTCCTTTCTGTGTAGATTGCTGCTTCTCTAGATATCCTCATGACTGCCCCTCACTTCCTTCAGCGGTCTGCCCAGATATCACTGTATCAGAGAAGTCTTCTCTGCCTACCCCATTAATAATTTCACATCATCCCACCAAAACCATATTCTACCCTGATTGCACTTAATTCAGCTTCATAGTACTTATGTTTGTCTGTCCCCACTAGCATAGAAGCTTCAATAGGCAAGGCCATTGCTTTGCTCACTTCAGTATCCCCAATACCTAGAAAATTGCTTGGCGCATAGGAGGCATCCATATATATTTGTTAATTGAGAATGAAGTCATTTCGTGGTTGTTTGCCTCATTTCTGTCAAAAGCAAACTATAACCTTTGTCTTATATTGAGGTAGCATTTCAAAGCATTTGACATCAACTCATCAAATCCTCATGAAGTTCAGGCGAGTTTGTAGGACACACGCACACTCTGAAGAGAGTTATTCCTAAGTGAAGTGATCTGCCCAAGGTCATATTGCTCAGAAGTGCCTTGTCAGGTCTAAAAACAATGTCCATTCTTTTCACAAAGCCACACTTCTCTTCTGAGACTTGAGCATTCTGGTAAGTCATTTTACTCTCTTGATACACAATGCTCATTTCCTATATCATCATGCTAGAGTACGAGGTGAGGTACTGTGTGTGGGTCAAGGAATTGGACAACTTTGAAGATTTGGGATTTGAAACACACGTTATAGCGGTGTCCCTGGAAGAGTGCCCTTCAGGCTTAATGAAAGGTTTGTGTTCTTGCTGGTGATGCCAGAGGAATGTACTTGAGACCATTCTCAAAGAGACCCTGTTCTCAGAAATGTTTGCATGACTTTGAAGTCCTTTGAGGGTGCCAACCCTAAAGGAATCATTGGATTCCCTCATATTCAACTTCTTTTTATCACTGCCTCGTCCCATGTTCCTTATGTCACTAAAGCACGAGGTCTTTGGGGGGAAAAATCCAACATTGCCTGTTAGTTACTCTAAAGGGTAGATCAGCAGAAATAAAGTGCAAAGGTAGCTTCCTATCTTTTAAGAAACTTCCAAGGAACTTTATGCAGAAAAGGGATCCAGTAACTGGAAATAGCACCGGTTTGTTGTGAGAAGAAGGAAAGGACACTTTTATGTTTAATTTCTATTACCTGTGAGGTACGCATCCCATTACCATTGGTGATAAGCTAGAGGCATGAACCTCTAGTTTAGCTTCATAGTGCTTCATAGTGTAGGAGAAACAAGGACAGGAAAGAATAGTAACAGCAGGAGCAGCTGTGTTTCAGGGCTAAATAGACCAAACCATATTTTCTGTTGGTGTTTGTGGGTTTGCCATATGTGTCGAAATCAAAGGTTCCTCTTGATTTTTTGCTTCACACTCTTGACTAACTAATGCACATCCATTAAGAGTGCTCAGAAGTGTGTTTGGTACACAAGAAATGTGGTTTGTATACCCTGTCCTCAAGAGGCTTACAACTGATTGCATATTAGGATATTTTAAAATAGATTAGTGAAGGGAAGTTGGCAATATATACTAAATTATATTTCTTATGATTTCTTTGGAAGCCCTATCACTTGGTTATGATGTGTCCTCTCAGTATCTGACACAGCCTCCATACACTTCAGCATTTGGAAACTAAAATTCATTCAACATTCACCTGTCACCAAGTATTTATTGAGTGTCTACTATTTGCCTAACACAATGCTGAGCATGGAGCACTGTGTAGGAAGATCTATTTTCTGAATTGACGTGCTCCCTCAGGCCTTCCCTGCCCTCCATTCCCTTCTTTTTGCTAGGAACTCTGCCTTTTAGCCTTTTAGTAAACACAGGAGACCAATCACCAGATACCTAGGGAACAATATTTCATGTTCCTCAGGGGTATAACTCCTTGACAACCAGCCTGAGAGCAGGGAAACAGACCTGTCCAGCAGCCAGAATACAGCAGAGAAATTTATTACTATTTCCTATTTCCTTCACAGGAAAAAAAGAGCTATAGCCTATATTTTGACATTTTAAGAAGACTTACAGGAGTTATGCCGCATCAAATGAGCTGACGTTATGACATGCTGACACTAATGTTCAACAAAGCACATTTATTGCAGAATTTAAAGGCTAGTCACATACTTCCTAGATTTTTTATTACTATTATTTCTTCTTGGGCCTGCCTATCTTGAGGTTTTCAACAATGGAAACTCTCCAGCTTTATTCTTGAGAATGAAGCTGACACAGTGCATTGTACATATTCTCTTATCTCAGTTCAACAATGTGGCTGATAAATCATACATGGATTAGTAATTATTTCAGCATCTTCCTTTAAAGGGTAATTCAAAGTATTCTAGTTTCAGATTCTAATATTAAGAACACTGGAGGGAAAACACCCTTACTGCTAGACATTTAGCAATATTTTGCTTGTTTTGCTATACTTTGGTAACAAGAAAGCATTTTTTTTTTTATTGTGTAGAGCTATCTGCAGTCATTGAAATTCCTAATGTTAATCAATATTGAGTATCTACTTTTTGTTTGTCCCATGTGGAGTATTCAATTCAGTCCAATAACACTTTGATGAGTACCAGCCATGGGTACAGTCCTACAGCACATGCTGCAGTGCACATGCAGATGTATATACAGTCTAGAGATGATAAAAGACATGCACCTAGGTACATATTAGACTAGGGCAGTGCTGTAAGAAGGGCATAAACCAAGTGCCATAGGGTTCAAAGGGCATAAACCAAGTGCCATATAATCTGCTAGATTATAAACTCCATGGAGGCTCTGTTTTATGAGGCATTGTATCACAAGGGTTTACCATATTCTTGGCACAGGGTTCTCAATAAATACTTGTTGACTGAATGAATGAAAATTCCATTTGGATGTGAAGGTGGAGGGCATAGGTTAGACAAAGCTTCATGGATGATGTATAGCTTGAGCTGATCCTAAAAAAGTGGGGAGGGTTTTCAACAGCTGATGATTGTAGTGAGAGGGTATTCCAGGTAGCAGACAAGGTGCTTGTTAAGTCATGGAGGCTGGAAAGCCTATGCGATGTTCTAGGGAGAGTTTGATTAAAATGTACAAAATGTACATGGGAGAAATGGAAAGAGAAGCAGAAAATGTTTGTTGGGGCCAAATCATAGGGCAATCCATGCCAGGTTGGTAGTTTGAATTTGTGGGCACTGGAGAAGCATTAAAGTATTTTGATCAGGAGCTTAGGCATGATCTGAACCATGAATTAGGAAAACTGATATAGAAGTGAGATGTAAAATGTAGCTTCCAAAGTTAATTGTGTGTCAGGATTGATTCAGAAGCTTTGTGATCAGGCAGATTTCTATGCCCCACTCAAAACCTAACAAATTGGGATATGCACGAATCTGTATTTATACCAAGTTCTCAAGGTAATAGCCAACACAGCATTTTCATAGAATTCCAGATTACATGAGTCTGGTGTCAGTCCTTCTATGAACAAGGCATGGGAAGAGGGGTAGGGATGGGAAGAGGGGTAAGGATGGGGGACAAGCTTGCAGACTCATCTGGGTTATCTGTGAGAAAAAGTCAAGAGAGAGGGTCCTGATGTCACAAGAGCCCAGTAGCAGGATGGAGACCAAGCTTGAGCAAGGAGCCAAAACAATGAACCCTTGAGAGGAAAATCAGAACCTGAGGGGTTCTATACTTGGGATCTAGCAACATGAGCAGGAGATGGCAATGAGCAAGCAGAGGCATGACACATGGCACACCATTTTTTTCAACCCCTCCACCAGCCAGAGAAGGCCCAGGGAATAGCTTCCCAGCAAACAATTGAGTATATCAATCATTATTTCCCGATTTCAGAACTTTTATTTGTATCTTATGCCTGAGTGGAGATGTTGTGTGATAATTCATGTGTACTCAGATAAAGTAGCCATGAGAAGTGGTGGTAAGGGTCCTCAAACCCAGTGTTTCTTTGTTGTTGTTTTTAACTTGAGAAGTCTGCAATAATAATAATGCAAGAAAACAACCTTTATTTCAAGGGTAATTCAATAACTGCAGAAATAACAGCACTGCTTATTCCAAAATCATAGTGAGATTTTCTACATGCAATAAAAGAATCATGCAACACAACTAGAAAAACAAAGTGTGTCAAACAGTTCTGAACTCTTTGAAATGCTATTCTAATCAATATGTTTAAAAGTCTATTGTAGGGAAAGATGAATATTGGGGGCAACAGGATACACATGAAAAATTTTATTTTATTTTGTTTCTTACTTTTAAAAGAACAAAGAGTTATTTAGGCATTACAGGCCAAAAAATTTGAAAAGAGGCACCTGGTTAAGTTAACATAGTGGAAAGAACAAAGCATAGGGAATCAAAAGAACTGAATGATACTGCAAATAACAATAAAATAACAATAGCAACAGTTCTAGGCTTAATTGAATGCTTTCTGTGTGCCAGGTACTGAACTAAGTATTTTACATGCATCATTTCATGTAAGTCTCATAAAACACCATGATGCTTGATATGATTCTCATTTCCACAATTGTCATGTCCATTTCACAGAGGGGGAAATTGTAATTCAGAAAAGACAGTTAGCTTGCCTAGGCTCAAATAACTCTTAAACAATGAATCAAAAAACCTGAATCTAAATGCATGCCTCTAACCAATGCTGCCTGGCTTTACCAGTAACCAGTTGTGTTATCTTGCTTTGTATGAACCATTCATTTAATTTTCATGACAACCCCAGGAGGCAGGTACTATTATTCCCATTTTATAGATGAGGTCACTGAGTCACGAAAAGCTTAAGTAATTTCCTTCAAGGCATACAGTTAACAAGTAGGGAAGCTGGAATTGAAATCATGTAATTTGACTCAGAGTCTGCATTTCAGTCTAGTGATATATACAGGAAGAGGATATCCTCACATTCTTGTTCCTTTCAGTATTTTTATTAGTGTTGTGTTACGATGTTGATGCCACAGGCGGGCAACAGTGGCTCAGTGTCAGAGTTCTCACCTGCCGTTCTGGAGACCCGGGTTTCACTCTCCAGACCCTGCCTGTGCCAAAAAAAAAAAAAGTGTTGATGCCACAGTGTTGTAGAGGCATAACAATTACATTGGATTTGAGATTCAAATAGAATCTCAATGGCAGGAGGGAAAGCATGAATCTAACAAAAGGATATTTAAGTGAGATAAACATCAGATCTTGCTCATGGATCAAGAAAAACAGCTACCCAACATGGTGAGGTGGGATGAAGAAAGAGATGTGGACCTCTTTGGGGTTGCTAATAGGGGAGTTTTAAGTGACAATAAGTACAATATGAGTTAACGGTGTTTACTAGGACCTTGCTCCCATCTCCTTAACAACATACACAAATCTAATGCCAATTTAGGATAGTAATAGGATGTCTCTCTTTGTGACTGATCAGAAGAAATAAGGAGTACTGCATTTTTGTTCTAGGCATCAAAATTTAGTATGTTAGAAACATAAAGGAAAATAAAGCCATGTTATAGGAGAAATGATTGAAAAAACTGTGGCTGTTTACCCAGGAGAAAAGAAGAATTTAGAGGATAAGGTAATAGCTGCTTTCATGTATATGAAGGAATTTCAAGGAGAAAATATTATTTCATTGTTTTGCCTGCTTCTCAGAGGTGAAAATAAGAATATGAGTAGAAATGAAATTTCAGCCTAATGGAAGGATGATCTCTTTAGAAATTGGCACTTTGGTAAGATGGAACTGGTTGATTTGTAAGAGGTGTTCCGACAACCCAGCTATTCATCAGAATAACCTATGACAGCCATCCACAAGCCTCCTCCATAGGAATGCAGTGAGGTGGTTTTGATGAATCAGTTAGTATTGAGAACCATTCACTCAATGGATAATGGTAAGTCATGACTATTTATGAATATTTACCATGTACCAGGGATTACATTGTTCTTTTCTTTTTTTTTTTTTTAAGTTGTATCTTTATACAATTGTCTTTAAGAATCAAGGCTACTGGAACACAGATCGTCAGTTTCAGGTACTTCCCTCCGGCCACTCCAATACACCATAAGCAAAAAATGACATCTTTATAATGCATAGGAATAACCTTCAGGATAACCTCTTGACTGTTTGAAATCTCTCAGCCACTGAAGCTTTATTTTGTCTCATTTCTCTCTTCTCTCATTTGGTCAAGAAGGCTTTCTCAATCCCTTGATGCTGCATCCCAACTCATCCTGGTTTTCTGTCCCACATTGCCAGGGAGATTTACACCCCTAGGAGTCTGACAACCTGCGAGATCTCATCCTCAGGGGAAAATAATGCTGGCTACTACTCTATCTTCCTGAGATGTGGGACTGTCCAGTCTGGGGGGTTCCATATAGGCAGGGCAAGAAATAGAAAAACAAGAACACTGAAAAATTCTGACCAGTTAAACAGAACCTATGCTAGAGGTCTAGAATAAGTTGAACTGAATGACAAAGAACATATTGAGAACAAAGCCATCCAGCTAGAAAATCCTAGGTAAAAGAGTGAAAACAACCTCCAGAACAAATTAATTAAGATCTTGGGGTTTGCCCCTATGAAACTTATTCCTGCTAAGGATAAGCTAAGCCTACTTAAAATATGCCTGGAGTCAGGCATATTTTCTTAAATATCTGTGTCACCCCCACAGAACTTCTTTTTTTGCTCAGATATGGCCTCTCTCTCTAGGCCAGCTCGGCTGGTAAACTCACTGCCCTCTCCCCAACTTATTCTAGACCTCTAGCATAGGTTCTGTTTAACTGGTCAGAATTTTTCAGTGTTCTTGTTTTTCTATTTCTTGCCCTGCCTATATGGAACCCCCCCCCTTTTTTTTTGATAGAGTGTGTCCTCAGATATTATTGACACCAGTCAGATTTTCCCAGACTGGACAGTCCTACATCTCAGGAAGATAGAGTAGTAGCCAGCATTATTTTCCCCTGAGGATGAGATCTCGCAGGTTGTCAGACTTTCCAGTGAAGCCTCTACACTCTGTGCTTTTCTTATCCTCCCCAGCATGTGGTGCTTGTCTGCCCATGAGTTCCCACCACCTTAAAATGATATGTGCCTTTAATTTCAGGAGACTCTCCCTGCTGCAGGCATGGTTGAAACTGAGGTGAGGTAGTATGATGGCTTTAATTTCTTCAGTTTTCTAGTCCCTGAGCCTGACTTCCTTGAAGGAGGGATTCCACTTGAGCTGGGCCATGCCTTCTTTTTCTTGGGAAAGATAACACCCTTTAGGGAATTAACTCCTTTCACCTGACTGGTTACTTTGTCTCTCAGACAGGCTTAATTCTGCCCTTGCTTGGGGTATTGCTAGAGCCTAAGAATGCTTCCAGATCTATCTAATGAACTAAAAAAGTAAAAGAAAGTGGAAAAAAAGTACAACAGAACTTCTGCTCCTCAGGTTTGTCAATCAAGAGCTTAAGTTGGTACATGGCTCTATGTATCTTCAGGCTCTATGTGTCCCCTTTACTTAGGGTCCATCCCTTTTCCAGTATTTTGGCTGTCCAACTCAAAAAGCCTCTGGTTTTGTTTGTTTTGTTTTTTTCCCTTCAACCTACCCCCTCTTGACTGGGGCAAAAACTCCTAGTTCCTTTAGTACTTATTCCAGTTTCATCAGTGCTGGGGGCCTGTTTTCAGGAGTCAGAATTTGTTAATTAATTCTGCAAGTGGAGCTTAGTTAAGCTAAGTCCTTGCTAGTAGTAAAGTGTGTTTCCTTTCCCCTTGGGGAACTAGCCTGCCATGCCTGGGGAGGTTGGTGGAGGGGGGGCACTGGTCTCCATGGCTTGGGGGTCTTACAGTTCTGTGTGGGATCTCAGCAGTTCCATCTGGTCCAGATTGGTGTACACTGTGTGTTTGGTCACTGATGTTCCCCCAGCAGTTGTTCTGTACCATTACTGGCTACTTACTAGCTGCTCTGGAGGACAAACTAAATTCCACTCCTCACTATGCTGCTATCTTTCCCCACCTCCTGCATTATTCTTTACACAAACAATGTAATTTGCAATCATATTTCATTATCCTATCAAAATTTTAATGCAGTTATTAAAATTTTTTATCTTACAGATAGATTAAGCCAAGTTAAATGATTTGCCCAAGGTTTCCTAGAGTGGTAGAGATAATCTGGTAGGTGCCTCTATGTGAAAACCAAGGTGGTGGAGGTATTGAGTAGGTTGTTTGTTATTCAGGCTCAAACTCAGAGTAGATGAACAGGCCTGAGAAAACTGATCACTCCCAAACTGCTTTAGATTTGAGATAACAGGTTAGAGTCAGTAAAATTTGAGAGGGATTCTGAAGTTGGAAATTTGTGATTTTGTAGCCAGCTTCAAGTTCAAACATACAATGGGTTTTCAGGTTAGAATTTATAAAGATAATGAACTTTATAAAGATTGGTATTTATAAAGATATTTTTATGGCACCAGAAATAACTAGACTCGGGAATTGTTAAGGATTATTGCCTGTAATAGATACAGGGAAAGGAAAATGCTCCAGGTCAATATAATGAATATTACTGAAAGCAAAGTTCCAAGGAAGAAGAAACATGATTTGAGGGATAAAGTTGAGAAAAAAGGTTCAGGAAAGAATAGAAGGATCTCTGGGGTTTTCATTATTAAGGTAAAAATGATCCTTTTATGTGAAAATGCAAGAAGAACTGTTGTAATTGGTAATTTCAAAGGTGGAAATACATAATTGTCCTCAGATTGGGATAGATCTGAGCTCCAGTACAATTGCAATATTTACTAATTGAGTGACCTTGGGAAAGTCATTTAAACTCTGTGGGCACAGTTTCTATCTGAAATTAAAACTGGGGAAAATAATGTGGTTTTAGGTAAGTTAATAAGATAACACATAAAAAATGTTAGCACAATGTCCTGCACATAATAAACTATCTATTTGTTTATTATTTTCCATGTAAGTAATTACAAGGGCCCTGAAATCCTTGGAGAGGCTTTTAAATGAAAATGGAACTAACATTTTAAGCATAACTTCATTGCTACAAATCTGAAATGTGAACGAATGGCTTGAAAGTTATGTTTGTTGTGTTTTGCTTTTGAGATCTTGGAAAGTCAGTTTCTGAGCTGTTTGTATAGATGAATCTGCTGACTTTGAGGATTGACTACATGGCTTTTTTTGTTTGTTTGTTTTTAAAGGAATACAAATATATTTATTCCAAGAATCATTTACTAAGATTTTTAAGCACCCTTTCTTCTGTAGAGCCCAAGTGAGTGATGATGTGCTTGGAGCTGCTGTGTTTCCCAGCCTGAGCTCCCATCTTCTGAGGGTCCTGAGAAGGATAGAGGATTGGTCCTGAAGTTCTCATGAAAGGAGGGTGATCCCATTTATGTGTGGCCCAAAACCTGGGGGTGGGGGCAGAGCAATACTGGCGGTGGGGGTGGGGGTGGCAGGACAATGCTCACCATGGCTGCAGGACCACTTGGAGGTAGGATGAAGTAGTTGGCAAAGTCTTCTTCTTCTGCTGCAGGAGGAAGAGGAAGAATTCCTGGCAGTCCTGGAACAGGCTCTAGCTTGATTCCAGAACCTGTGGTTCCATCCTTCTCTTTTTATTTTTCTCTGGCTGCTTGGGATCGTCCCCATTTCACACTGAGCCTGTGACCATTGACAGTCAACTTATTAAAAGATTCTTTGGCAGCTACATCTACAGTTTGCCTTGTTGCAAGTTGGATGAAAGCACACTACTGTCTCTACACAAAGTTATTGTCCGAATTTCTCCAAACTGATAGAAATGATTTCTTAGATCTGTCTCAGAAATAGTATCTCCTAGACCACCAACATATAATGTGGTGATGCTCTCATCCTCTGGTGGGTCCAGATGAAGCATTGTTGAAACCCGCTTTAGAAGCTTATCTGCCACAGGATCATTGATTCCATAATATCGGTCTTTGAAATTCTGATCAGCAAGGAGGTCATCTGGATCTGTAGGCTTCTCATGTCTGTATGGACATTCTTCGCCTCTTTTACATTCTCCTTTCACCCAGAAGGAGCAAATGTGGGGTCAATTCCATTTATAGCAGGATGTGGTCCAGGCCAGTTTGAGTAGCATGTGGATGTGGTTTTCTCTAGCATACCTACTAGCTGTGTTCCATCAGAGTTAGAAAAAAAGAAAAGCAGCGGTGGCTTTGTAGCTGGGAAAGATGTGACTACATAGGTTATTAAGACCTCTGTGGCTCTTGGTGTTCCAGAAGCCTAATGAACATTCTGCCAGTTTTACTTTCCAGATTTTAAGTAAGTTTTTTAAAAAAACTTTATGCAACAAAAGTGTTCCTGAATGAGTAAGCTAACATTTTATAACCAGATAGGAATTTACTAGAATTTTCTTTAAAGAAATCTTACCACCATCTGTTCACTAATCCATTCATTCACTAAAAAGCAGGCATTTATCAATCGCTTATTGTATCCATTTCTATTACCATAATAGTGCTACAGATAAAGGCCCTCAAAACTCTGTGGCATGGTTTAGCATTAGAATCTGCAGGTCAGTGATTTAGTCTGAACTTGATTGGGCAGTTCTCCTGGTCAAGTGGACTCACTTATATGTCTGGAGGTCAGCAGCAGGTTGGTTGATCTAAGTTGACCTTGGCTGGGGTGATGGGGCAACTCAGCTTTGCTCCAAGCATACCATTTTCCAGTAGGCTAGCATGAGTGAAAGCACAAGTAGAAATATAAAGAATTTTTCAAACTTCTGCATGTTCCATGTCTCTTAACATCCCATTGGCTGGACCCAGAGTCTGAGTAGAAGGTTGGGGGTGGGGTGGGTCATAACAGAATTACATGGTAAAGTATGCAAATACAGGAAGAAGAATTGGGCTATAGATGCAATCAATCTACTATGCCTACTATGAGTAAGACAGAGACCAAAGATGATCCTTTATAGTCTCTTCCATTAACGGTCATGCAAGTAGATCACGCAGATCAAAGCATATACCTAAATAGATAATTATAATGCATTGTGCTAAAGGCAATGATAAGGATATGCTCAAGATATTATGGGAACACAGAAGAAGGCATTTCAACCAGCCTGGGGACTCTTAGAGAAGGAATTTGAGAGAATCATATCCTAGAGCTGGGTCTAAGAGTATAAGTAGGGAGGAAAGATCTTTGCAGGTAGAGAATGCAATGTGAGCAAAGACAAATAAATATGTGCGAGGAACTGCTGGTGTTCAAAGAATGAGGAAGCAGCTGGCAAGTGATTGATGGAGAGGAAAGTAGAGCCTTTATCTTGTGCATCATTTCTTACTCCATAAATACTTACTGAGTTCCTATTATATACAAGGCACTGGGCAAGACATAGGAGATATGGAGTTTTATATGACAGACAAAATTCCGGCTTTCCCAAATTTACAGTCCTGGAAGTAACATTGTCATATGTGAATTTTGTACACAGAGCATCCTGATTGCAGTTTAGATGACAGATTTGAAGGTTATAAGATTGAGAATAGGAAGATCAGTTAACTGGCAGTCCTTGTGATTTGGATAAGCTATTGTGAAGACCAGATAGAGAATATGGAAGGAAGCATTAGATTTAAAATATTTGGGAATAAACAGGAACTATTGATCAGTTTGATATAGTGAATAAAGAGGGGAATGAATCAAAGATTATTTCATGGATCTTAATGCTATCTATTCAAATAAAAAATTTAGGAGAAAGAACAGGACTAAGGGGAAAGATAATTAGTTTTGTTTTGGAATTGATGGTTCTGAGGTGCCTGAAAGATATATAAAATGAAATATCTTGTTTCATGGTTGGTTGTAGAAGAGCAAAGCACAGAGAACAGCCTAGAGATAAAGATTTAGAACTAATCTAGAGAAAGTTGATAATTAAAGTCACAAAGAGTGAAGAAGATCACTCTGGGTGTATTATTTTGCAATGTGAAAATCTTTCCTTTAATTTTTTTAGGGGAGAACAGTACTTGTTTTGCTCTTTTTAAATAAACAATATAAAGGAGAAATCCTATTGGAAACCTTTACAAAGTCTATCTTCATTTTACCTTGTAGCATTGCTTTAATGAGCCTTTCTACATGCTGAAGAGTCATTTGATAAAATTCAGCCTGCCATTCTCTATCACACTATTGGTAAATTAAGGATGAAAGAAATGTCCATAATTTGAAAAAGGGTATCTATTAGAAACCAGCAATCTGTTATTTGAATAGTCTTTTGCTTGCAAGGTATAGATACTCCTTTAGAACTCATGTAAGCCAAACTTGAAAAGAGTGAGCATAGAAATGGTTTCTGACATGATTGATGCAAGGAACAAAATTATTTCAGATCCCTTTCTCTCTATATCTTCCACCCCTCCCCCCATTTTCTATTTCCATCTTCTTTTCTCTGTGGTGAGCCTTAATCTCTTTCATTCAATTTAGGTATTTTCCACATGGCAGGAAACATGGCTGCCAGTAACTTCAGATCACATACGTCTAGTTTTGTTACTTGAGAGACTAGAGAGATTTTCCCTTGGCAGCTCCAGTAGAAAAAATCTGGGGAAACATTTTTATTGACTGGTCTTGAGTTTTCCCCATTTTCCAGCCAATCACTGTATCCAGGGGAATGAATCCCTGATTGACTCAAAAGGGATCACATTTCCAGCAATCAGCGGGAGGTGAAGGGAGGGAAGGGGTAGGTTCTCTTACTAACAAGGATGGGAGGAAGGGAAGGGACTGCTGTTCCAAGCAGCAAACATCCTACTTGAGAGTGAGCCATTCGGAACTGTCTAGTTAGGTTAAGAAAAAGGCGCAGGTGCTCCCTCTCAGCACTATTATTTGCCATTATTCTGGAAGTTCTATCTCATTGAATGAGATAAACAAACAACACCAAAGAGAAATTTGAAGTAAAAGTATTGGAACAGTAGAGACAAATATATTTTTAAGAAGATTAATAAAAGGTAAATATATCATAAATTATCAAATAATACCACAAAGGTACTTTAAAGCAATGTGGTGCTCATATAAGAATAGATTCTACTCATCACTGGATACAAGAGGTTTCTAGAACCTCTTGTGTGTGTATAACGGAAGTTAGTATATGATAAAAGTGACACCTCAAATTGGTGTAAAGATCATGAGCTATTCAGTCAATGGTTTTGGGACAATTCAGTAAATGGTTTTACACCAACAGGGAGAAAAGTTATATCTATTTCACAATTTGTTCAAAATTTTAAGCTATAATTTATATTGAAGCAAATACAGAAACTTATTTTTTTTCTTTTTTTATCTAAGGGTAAGGACACAGTTAAAAAGGAAAATCTGAAACCCAAAAGCCATAAAAGAAAAAAGGTTGAAATTTCAAAACTTCTTTACAGTGAAAGACACTATAAGCAAAACATCAAGAAGAGACATGAATAAAATATATACAACACATACCTCCCTAAATAATATTCTTACCATAGTAACAATCAATATGAAAAGTACTATTCAGTCCAGACCAAATTTGTGCAAAACACAGGCTGGTGCTGCTGCGAGACTGAAAAACGTGCCTGGCACAGAAGTAGACGTGGATGTGTTAGGGCTCACGAACAGGAAAGGTTCTCTGGTGGTGCTGATCTGGGGGGGTCGCACTCCACAAAGGGGCAGGAGTGCAAGAGGCAATGTGCATATGATTTTACAACATACATTCCATATAGCATGAGGACATCGGGCTTCTATTATAATCATTAAAAGGGTTTAAGACCTGATGGTTTACTAGGATTAATGTTTAAGACTAAGATATAATCAGCGCCATTATACATCCATGATTACATTCCTCCCCCTCCAGGAAAATTGTTTACTTTCTCCACCTTTGTCCTGGTTAAAGCAGCCTTGTTAAGTGCTCAGGGTTTCATCCCCATTTAAGAGGTGGCCAGGACCTTGGATGTCCCAAAAGACAAAAGACCACATTTTAAAAGTGGAAAAAAGGGGTGGCTGCCGTGGCTCAGCAGGCAGAGCTCCGACCTGCCATGCTGGAGGTCTGGAGTTTGATCCCTGGTGCCTCCTGCCCATATGCAAATTAAAAAAAAAAAGTGGAAAAAAGTAAGCACAGGCAATTCTTAGAGATAATATAAATGACAATAACAATGAAAAAAAGGCAAATATAGTTTTATTATGGAAAAGAGAGGAGAACTCTCTCATACTCTTGGGGAAAGTGTACTTTGGTACAATTCCTTAGAGGTAATTTAGCAGATGTCTCTCAACATTTAAAATGTGTGTGCCATTTGACCTAACAATTCCATTTTAGGAATCTATACTTCCTGAATGTACAGGGATATGTGTGAAAAGTAGTTTGTAGCATTCATTATTTTATTTAGAGACAATGAAATGTATATCAATAGGGATAGATAAAATACAATCATGGTACCTCCATATTACGGGCTAATACAAAACGCTTTTTAAAGGAATGAAGTAGTTTTTATAGAATAGAGCATTGTTGACGACATTTTTCAGTGCTAAAAATTTCGCAGTGTATGTACAGTATGATCCAATATTTGCTTACAAATAGAAAATCTATGTGTATATATCCATATATTTTAAAGCAATGATTGTAAGATTTTGTTAAATGCACATGAAGCTTTAATGGTGTTTCCTTCTAGAGAATGAGAGTGGGTAAGATTTTATTTCCTTCAATGCTCACATAAATATTTTTTGAGAAAAATTTTAAATGCCAGTAATATTTCTTACTTTAAAAATTTCATAAATTCCATATAAAATTAACTTTTAAGTTTTCTTTGGTTGTTTTCTTTGATGTTTATAATAATAATATGCTTTAAATTAGTTGAGAACTTTACACTAATGTAGCATTTCACATGTATTAAAAATAAAGGTATCAAGATAAATGCTTGAGGAAATAATGGAAAGAAAAGGTTTGAGGTGTAAAACATTGTGAAAACTTTGTCAGAAAATAGGGTAACTTCTTTTTTTAATCTAAGTGAAGCTGGTAGAAGTACTTAGCTCCATGGGCAGAAAGGAATTCACAGAGCCATTATATTCTAACCTACTCTACCCACTAGAGACCGTCATATAAATGTCTGACAGAGCTGCGTCCAAGAGAAGTTACACAACATCAGTATCCATTAAGATGGGTCATTGAGTACAAAGTGAGCTCACTTTACCAATATAAATGTGCAGGGATCAAATGAAGGGAAATCAAAGATGAAGAACATCCAGAGTGTGACCTTGAGCCATTGCCTGTAGGTATAGTCTTGTTTCATCAGTGTCAAGAAAGGCAGAAATAACTTTTAAGCTACCTTGGAGCATCGAAGCATGCAAATTACCTCACAGATCTCTCACCTGATGGGAAATCAAACTAATACATACCTGCCTATTTTATACAAAGGCATAATCTCTCACCTCGTACGAATGACAGGAGGACCCAATGTGGGTTATAAAATTTTGAGTTTAGAAAATTTGGAGTCTAGAAAAATTGGGGGCTTGCAAAAGAAAATAATAAGCAAGAGTCATCCCCAACACATGACAGGATTGTGCTAATTGACTTGGACAGAATGTCTTTAGAATGTGACATCAATGTGTCAGAGATGTACCCAAAGGGAGAATAGTGGAGAGAATTTGAAAAAGCATGGTGATTTGTACTCATCCCTGACCAATCTAAGTACTTCACCTTCCCTCTATGCTGGGGTTAATAAGGCTAATAATAAAGTTTCCCTAAGTGATGGGCAGCAGGTAAGTAAAAATAAAATAGGTATGAAGATTAGACATCTGCCATTTTCCTAGATTATTTTCATTTTGTCCCACTGTTTCAGTGCTCCATTTAGATCCTCTGTACCCTGTTCTTTTTAAGTGTTTTTCTTTTCTTTTCTTTCTCCTTCTTTCCCTGCCCTCCTCTTTCCTTCCCTCTCTCCCTCCTTTTTTTCCTTCCTTCCTTCCTTCTTTCCAGTTGTTAGCTACTGGGTCATCTTATCAAATCTCTGACTTTTGGTGTCATTTTTGAAATATCAAAAAGGGAAATGAGGGGCATTTTTAGAAGGTAGACTTCATGTGTATTCTACCACATGTGGGTCTTTTTTTTTTTTTTTTAATTTGCATATGGGCAGGAGGCACCAGGGATCTAACTCCAGACCTCCAGCACAGCAGGTCGGAACTCTGCCTGCTGAGCCACGGCAGCCATCCCGGTCTGTTCTTTAAAGCATTCAATCATTGTGGCCATGATATGGTAGAGAGGATCTGTAAAGTTGATGTTTGAAAACTGCCATTCAACTGACTGAGTCCTGGCTTTATGTATTTTTTTAAGACACCAATTGTGGCTCATTTACTGTGTTGTAAGCTCTGTGTCAAGTGCTTTACATAGGTTATCTCATTTAATTGTCAGTATAATTTTGTAAGGCAGGTCCAAATAGAACATCCATTTTGATAGATGAATTATCTGAGGTTTAAGTAACCTGTCCAAAGCCATGCACGGGTAAGTAGGGGTGCTGAGTATGAGCCCAGGCAATCTGGTTCTAAAATTTGTGCTCTCACTGCTTTGTATTTATTTACCTTTTAGGAACATTATCAAAATTAACCACTCTAATGGTATAGTTAAATTGGTGGATATATGGCTCAGTAGAAAGTTTGGTTGGGTTAGGTTTCGGGGACTTAGAGGGTTGGAACATCTGGATTTTAAAATTCATCCTGGCTTCATAGGCCCAGCAGCGGATCCACATCAGCCAGTCAAGTGATCTTCTGGACTTATTACACATTTAACAATTTCCAGTGGATGGTTATCATTTTTCTGTGACTAGAATGATCAATGGTTAAGAGTTAAAGTCAAAGAGTCCTAGATTTAAATTAAGATTTACCCTTACTAGTTGTTTGACATTGGGCACATTACTAAGCCTCAGTTTCCCCATCTGTAAAATGAAGATAAAAGATTCATTGCATCAAATAGTTATGAGTTAATGCACATAAATTACTTATTTTGGTATAATAGTAATAGTCAACATTCAATAAGAGGAACTTATTAATTAATGATCACGTGAGCATGATCTGCTTCTGATATCCCAGTACCTGAAAAATCACATAAATAATTGGTAGGGAGCTTGATGAATAACAAATCTGGTAAAAGAGAGTTGATATTCTTATGGAATTTTAATTCAACCCTGGAAAAATAGTCTTCCTCCATTACTGTGTCTACTATTCTAGGCACTGAAAATCTCACAACTTCCAGAAACAGTTTCTCTCCTTTAAAGAGTAATGCATAAACATGGATACGTTCCCAAGGTTTGATTCTATTTTTACAAAATTTCTGCTTTAACAAAACAGAATCCTCATAAAGGAATACTGCATTTCCTTAATTCTTAGATGCCAATTGTGCTGGTTTGAAAAGATTATGTGCCCTAGAAAAGCCATGTTTTAATCCTCATCAATCTTGTGGAAGCAGCCGTTTCTTTAAATCACTATTCAGCATGTAGGTTGGGAACTTGATTAGGTTATCTCCACAGAGATGTGACACGCCCATTCCAGGTGAGGCTTGATTTGTTTACTGGAATCCTTTAAAAGAGGAAACATTTTGGAGAGAGCAACAGAGCCACAAGAACCATGAGAGCCCATGCAGCCAGATGAAGAAAGAAAACTCCCCCAGGGCAGCTTCGTGAAACAAGAAGCTTAAAGAGAAAGCTAGTAGAAGTCGCCATGCTGGCCATGTGCCTTCCCAGTTGAGAGAGAATCCCTGAACTTCATCGGCCTTTCTTGAGTGAAGGCAATCTCTTTTTGGTGCCTTAATTTGGACATTTTTATAGCCTTGCTTTAATTTGGACATTCTCACAGCTTTAGAACTGTAAACTTACAACTTAATAAACTCCCCCTTTTAAAAGCTGTTCCATTTCTGATATATCACATTCAGGCAGCTAGCAAACTAGAACACCAACCATAGCAAAATAGCACCATGGATTAAAGAATAACTTTAGGAGAAAAAATAACTGATTTATTAAGTGCACACTCTTTTTTATTTAATGAAGAAAAGTAACGTACATTTATCTGTTTAATTGTATGTAGATAAATTCTTAAATCTTGCGAAGTATGAGTTATGACCTTACAAAGTATGAGTTATGACCTGAACTTCATGTTCAGGGCCTAACATTTTTTCTAATTTGGTTTGGCCATCAGCAATTAGGCATAAACTTTAGTGACATGCAATTTTTTTTTTTTATAACACATGCTCAAGATCCTTACCTTTATAGCACTTTTAGGATTTACAGTATAATTTTAAGACATTTAAGACATATAGGGTTTATTTTACATTTTCTTGTCAAACTCTTTGTTTGAATTAACTGTCTATGGAGCAGGTTCAGGGCACAAAAAATTCAGCAAATGATCCCTTTATTATTTGTGCAGAATGGAGTTCAGAAACGGCAAATAACCTCTTTGTCACTTACATAGTGCAAAGAGTCCAAAAGAGCAAGGGAAGAATCCCCTCATGCCTAGTCTCCGGAGATGGCCAAAACTGTTCCAGGTGGGTGTGGATAGAAGGCAGCTCCACATGCCTCACTTGGCATCAGAGAAGAGAGACCAATCTATAATGTTTGAGTGTGATTTTTATCTACCTGGGGTGGGGCGGGACCATTGAGAATAAGTTTTGATAAGCATATCTGTTTAAAGTCTGCCAGGGCCCTTTCATTAGACTTAACATCTCCCCCATGCTGTGAAAGTATACACAATAGAAAAGAAGTTGGAGTAGCAGACGTCTGTTTAGCGTGTGTTTGTGACCTTCCAAGAGAAGGAGGTGGAGGTAGGTGAGATCTGGGGATGGCTGCTTAACATGGATTTGTGCTTTTCCTAACACTGTCCCTAAAGTTAAAAAGCTTCTTTTGCAATCAGCCAAAAGCTTTTATCCAAAAGTATTTGATCCTTTGAGGTTGCATGAATTTGTTACACAAAACTGTCCTAGATTTAGAAATCTAGGGATCAACATACTACAGCCTGCAGGCCAAATCTGATCTGCCAACTGGTTTTGGAAATTAAATTTTATTGGAACTCAGTCACACTCCTTCATTTGCATATTGTTTATGAGGGCTTTCACGGTACAGCAGCAGAGTTGAGTAGTTGCCACAGAGACCATATGGCCTGCAAAGCAGAAATATTTACTATCTGGCCTTTTACAGAAAGTTTGTGAATCCCTGATCTAGCCCAAGAGGTTCAGCAATTTCTAATGCCTGATAAACAGTAATTTTCTTTTATTGCCTCCTTATCTTCATTATAGCTAAGAGGTATTATTATGTGTCCACCAGTGTACTGAGCACCCACCGTGGATAATTTTATTTAATACTCATGGAAACCCTTTATTTTATAGATGAGGAAATTGAGCCTCAGGATGTAACTTATCTAAGTACACGTGGCTGGTAGGATGTGAAATCAGAATATATAGCCTATAAACATGATGAGACAGAAGTAAATAAGCAAGAAATGTGCAGTAACTTAAAGGATTTGTTAGTATTGGCCAAACGAGGACAGAAGGGGAGCGCTAAGAAAAGATTGAGCAATTTTGCAAGTCAAGTCAAGCTTAATGTAGTAACATGAGAATAGGTACCTGAAAATCAGTTATTCTCCATAAGGGAGTTTCCTTAATTTCTTTATAACTTCTGATTACTTTATATAGCTCCATTAAAGGTAAGCTGCATGAGATCAGGGACTTCATTCTTTCACTGTTGTAACCTCTGTGCTTAGAGTGGTAAGCACTCAGCAAACAATTGCTGAATAAATGAATGGACAAATAAAAGAACGAGCATGGGCGGGCCACGGTGGCTCAGTAGGCAGAGAGCTCGCCTGCCATGCCAGAGGACCCGGGTTTGGTTCCCGGTGCCTGCCCATGTTAAAAAAAAATTAAAAAAAAATTAAAAAAAAAAAAAAAAGAAAGAACGAGCGTGTCCCTTGACCCTCAATATAATGCACCTTAGTTTGCCAGGGCTATTATGACAAATACAACATACTGGTTGGTTTAAACAATAGGAATTTAGTTGCTCAAAGTTTTGGAGGTTAGAAATTCAAAATCAGTGTATCCACTGGCCATCCCCTCTTTGAAGTCTAGCATTCTGGTGGTAGCTTGCTGGCTGTCAGTCAGTTCCTGCCTCCATCCCCTGGTGATCTTTTTCTTTTGGTCTCCTCCTAAGGCTTCTGCTCCTGCTCCAAATTTCCTTTGTTTATAAGGACGTCAGTCATATTGGATTAAGGTCAACCCTTATTTAATTTGGCCTCATCTAAATAGGATCTGCTAAGACCCAGTTTACAAATGAATCCACAATCCAGGACCAGGAGTTAGGACTCGAAGATCCCATTTACAAATGAGTTCCCATCTACTATTGGATTGTGGTTAGGATTCGCACATATCTTTATGGGGAACAAGATTCAATCTACCACAGTGTGAGTAAAGGGAGATAATGGAACAAGGAAAAGGCAGCAGTCACAAGCACTAGGGGCATGATCTCTGATTATTTGACTACTTGGACATTAGCAGCTGAAAGTTACCATGTAAGTGGTAGAAGAAAGAGGCCCAGAGGTAATAAATTGAGGTTTCCATAGGGTCAGGTTTTATCATAATCGTTGGCCTGAAAGTAGGTGCTGGATTTTCCTGCTTGGTTTATTCATGGACACTTGGTTACAAGAGCAAAAGGAAAAGGGAAAAAAAATAACTTAAGCAAAGAGCAATTGGCTGGTAACACCTGGATAACGATTTTGTCCATCCTCCACTTCCGTTTCTTTCTGAACATTGTCATCATCTTCTACTGAAGATGGATCTCTTCTCAGATTAGAGGGCATAGTTAACAGCCATCCCAGACTCACATACTAACCCTTCAAGACTAGAGAATAAAAGTCTTACTCCCTCATAACAAGAGACTTTTATCTAATTAAGCCTTTCCCCCATTGCCGCTGGAACTACCGTTTCCTATGGTTCCGATCTTTTTATTTCCCATCTGGATTACACTTATTGCCTCCCTCATACATTCTCTGCTCCCTTTTAATTCTTGCTTCCAAGCTCATTAAAAATCTTGCTTAAAATCTACAAAGTCTCCTCATTCCTTTTACACAACCCCCCAACTAATTGTATAAGTTATATACCATTCTCGATTTCACCCTACTTAATTCTCCAGGATCATCTTTCAACACCTCCACCCTCCAGTCCCCATTTAAACTCTGAGCTCTAGCCATATTATATTACTTACCTGAAATTCTGCAAATGTGAGTCTGTCCATTCATGGCTTTCTCTGGAATGACTTCGGAATGCCTTTCCCACATTCATTTGCTTCACCACTCACCTATGAATCCTTAAATATTTATCTCAGGCATCAATCCCTCGAGGAATTTTTATCTGCCTTTCCAGGCTATGGGTATCCTTTTTATATACCTCCACAGAACTGTGTTTTCTTTTATCACATGAGTTAGAGTATTTTATTATCTGTAAATGTATTATAAACTAAGCTGCAGACTTGAAGGCAAGAACTGGGTTTTGTATTTTTGTTTTACCAGTACGTAGCATGTAATCTTACCAAACGCTGTTGGGTGGACCAATGAATAAATGAATGAATGGCTTATTAGTATAGTGTTCCATAAACAAATGAAATAAACTTTTCTGCTATCTCATTGACTATAAATTTTATAGTTTTCCATGATTAGATACAGTCTGGAAAGATATAGGGAAAGAACTATTCATATATCTTAGAAGTTTCTGTTTTTTAAGTCTGAGAAACAGTTGGATATAATGGTTAACAGTGTGAGTATTAAAGCTTGACCACTACTTCCACTTAATAGCTGTATGACCTTGAGTTTATTACTTTATCTCTCTGTGTCTTAGTTTCCTCATCTGTTTAAAATTTGGTTAATAATAGTACCCATCACAAAGGCACATGGAGAATTAAGTAAAATAGATCATGTAAAGAACTTAAAATGTTGCTTAATGCATAGTAAGTGTTCAATAAATGTGAATTTTTGTAATAAATTCACTTCTTACCTAACTGAATATCATCCCATGGAAAGATGCTGTGATAATGAGAAACTCTTTTATAGACATGGACATGTTCAGGTCTGAATTTTAAACTCAAACAAAGAAAAAAACACTGGTACAACCGCAAGGTTATGTTTGTGAGATGCAGAAACAAACGTAGATGTGGCAAGAGAAGATTTATTCTGTGAATGGCTCAAAAATAAATTAATCTAGCTATCCTCATTATCATGTCAATGGTCTATGACCAGTAAAATATGTTAATGTAACAAATTTGAATGGGCTTGTGGCTTCTTAATATAGTTTTAAAATTAATTAAAGTATATTTTAAAATCTGATTCAAAAGTTTGCAGAACTCGGTAGGTATCTTGAATAGTTGGGGGATTTTCAACATCATGGTTGGAACAATTGCTCACATGAGCATTATCTTTTGATCATGTATCAGTGAAATATTTAACATTAGCCTTTCAATAGTGTGTGTGCATGTATGTGTGTGTGTGTGTGTGTGTTCAGTCTTTATTATTCCTGGGTGATATTCTCTAGTTGGCCCATCATTCCCCTTGGTGGCACCATATTCAAATGGCAAGGACGGTTATTAAAGGACAAACATTGCTTTACTATATTGAAGACAGAAAATATCTTCAGGTTACTAATTTAACCCTAGGTCTAAAGATAGTCTTTGCATTCCTGGTGATGGAGGTGGAGGTTGCAGATGGCATGGGGAGGACTCATTTTCTCTGCAGATTATTTGTTTTGCATGGATCAAAGATGAAAGAATCGTACTGAGAATTTTGATAGGCGTGCCAAGAATTTGCAGTCTTGGCACTAAATCATCTTTACATGTAAAAATTTAGAATAACCTTTACTTAAGATCAAGATAGAGATTTCCATGTTAATAACATTTAATTTGTAAAAATTGGTTTAAAAAACACCATGCTATAAATTTGTATAGTAAACAGTCTTCTATAGCAAAAGTGTTTGTTAAGAAAAGCAAATATTTGCTTCTGAATAAAATATATGGTAATCTCTCAAATGCATTGTCAATAAAAGGTTAAAATTTGAAGCTGTTTTGTTTTAAATTAATAAAACCAAATTACTAAACTGAAAGCTCTGTCTTCATTTGGCATTGTAGCCTTACTAGGAAACACATATAACTATGGGTGGTCAAAGCTTTTGGTATTTCATATTTTCAGAGGAAAAGAACTTATTTTAAAAGAGAAGATATACACACAAATGCATATATAAATAAAATGCTCGCTGACTATGTGTGAAATGATGAAGCACTTTATTTAATATGTCTGAAAATGCACAATGGGTGATATAAAATGCATATAAAATTAAACCAAACAGGTACATTCATCACTGACACTAGAACAAATGGTTTCAAGCAGCCAACATTTATTTAAGTGACCTACAGCAGGATGGAGGAGAAGGGCAGAAGATAAAAAGTCCTGGACAAAGTTTATAGTTTTTTTTTCACTCACCAAAGACCTGGGGTTAAGGGAGAAACAATGAGAATTGGTCAGACTCACTTGGCCTTCTTTCTGACAGAGATGGAGAGGAGGGATAGCAGGGTGGCCATCTTCTTAACAACCTAATTGTAAATCCATTTGTTTTAGATGGCTAATCTGTTTTTATTGTGTCAGTATAGGAGACTTGGATAATTGCTGGCCCTGTGGCTGTGGAGTGGTCAGATGGCACATTATAAATTGGGAGGTAGCCAGGTCCTGTTCAATGTAGAGTTGGTTAAAACCTTTGATGACATAAGTGCCTGATAAATAAAATATACCTCATCACTTAAAGCTTAGCTTGGAGAGCAGGTTGTTTTATGTTTGAAATCCTGCAAGCTCCAAGATACTTAGAGTTTAAATGAACTTGAGAACAGATACTCATAAGTTTAGGTGAAGTCTGGTTTCTTTACATTGAAAGAATTACAGTTTCAAGTTGCTTGTTAGAGGCATGTGGTCTGTTATCTGAGAATTCTCAGAAAAATGGGGCTTTGATAAATGAAGTGTAAACAAGTCCTAAATGTATCATCACATGTGGGATTAGTTTTCTCTTGAAAGACATACAGATTACAAAATTAGAAGATGAAAAAAACTTGACAATTATTGTTCCTGCCTCAGAGTATCTTAAATAATTTTATGAAAGTCTGTGTTTCTCTTCCAGTCCCTCTCTTCTCATGGGATCCATACAACTAAGATGTGTTGGGAACCTAGAGTAGGGCTGGAAAGTGACTAAGACTCTATTTAAATCAGCACTACAAGGGAGCAGCAGGGCGGTGCAATGCTGGCTGAGCAGGCAGAATTCTTCCCTGTCATGCAGGAGACCCAGGTTCTATTCCCAGAGCCTGCCCATGCAAAAAAAGAAAAAAAAAAAAGAAGAAGGGAGCAACAACTCATCAGCTTTCATCTCCTATAAAGAGCATGGAAAATCCCCACAAGTTAATCCCCCTTCCTTCCTTAGGCTTTTTACACTATCCCTGAATGGGGATGATTAAGGGGGAGAGACAACTCTGAAAGTGAAATACAAATTATATTAATACGGATGGTGCCCTCCACAGTCAAAACATGTAACCTCAAACATCGTGCTTAATAGCTTCACTCCCATCTGGTCACCTTCGAAACCCCACTGACTCACTATTTGACATCATAGGATCCTAACACAGTTGCTTCTGCAGTATGCTTTTAATTTTTTTGGTGTATGGTGGAATTGCAAGAAGTAGTATATACATTTCTGAAAAGTACTGTTCACCTTGAGCCTCATTTGTCCCATGCTAATACTGTACCTAGGATCATTAGTTTCCCTCAGGACTTGAGAAGTGAGATGATTGAATCCATAGCAAATCTCTGCTCTGTCAGGCCAGCTGCTCATCGTTGCTGCTCTGGGACCATGTGTGCCTCATGCCTCACATCCCTATTAGACAATTTATGCTAAATTCTCAATTCCACCTCTATTTCCTTCATTTTCAGTAATTAACTCTCCTCCTATTTACAACCTCTTTGGCTAATGTCTTTCATATCTCAACATTTCCTTCTATCTTCTCCTTTTCTCCCTTCCTCTTCTCATTTATTATTTACCCAATAATTTACCCATAAAAGTTACAATGCATTTGCTAGGAACCACTGTTAGAGGTATAAGATAAAACATACTTCTTGCTCTCAAGTATCTCACAGTCTAACGTTTTATTAATATATATAAAGGTAGAAAACTCCTCATTTTTCAGAGAAGAGTCTCTGAATACTAAAGTAGTAGAAACCAAAGCAGAAAATCTAGAATGGGGCCCAACATCTCCTTGCATTATTTGCTCCACCACTGTTATCCTCAATCTCTCCCTTTCTCGTGATACCTGTTCACCATGAGCAGGCATAGTGATATGCATACTACTTAGGTAGGAGGCTTTGGAGAAAGGGTCCAAGTATAGCTTCTCACTACATCTAAGAGTTCCTCCTTCATTTTTCTTGGCCTTTCACTGATAAGAAGGAGGCAAATGGGCACCTGTAGAACAGTTTTTCCTGGGCTCAGCAGATCTCATTAACCAACCAGGTTTAGCCATCTTTTCTCTCAGGTAAAGAGTCTCAGAAGCAAACTCTTCTCCACATTACCGTTGAAGCATAAAACTGTTACCCTGTTTAATCGTGACAGAATGAAGAGGAAGAATGCCTCATAAGAAAAGAATGGGGTTTTAGTTAGCAAGAAAACAAGTAGCAAATGGATGATCCCAAGGCAGGACATATTTTGACAGGCCAAGGACATTCCAAGGGAGAACCACAAACACATGCAGGGCCTGGCATGGGGCCTGAGAGCTTACTACCCGGCTGTAACTTCTCTGCAGTAGCCACTGCAAGGGCAATGACCGCCATTTGTAACCTGAGTATAATTTAGTCTTCTCCTCACTAAAACAAGGCCCTGGAAAAAAAATCTCTTAAGTCTTGTTCACTTGGTGGTTCCATGCTTAGGTTCAATTTCTGAATCCTGGTGTTTATTGTCTATTGATGGAGATTTCTAGAAGAAGTAGAATTTCCTAGAGGGAGAGAGCAAGTTGTGGCCAATAGTTCTTGAATCATTTTCTGATCTGCTCTACCTCCCACCAGCCAACATGTCTTTAAAAACTTCTACTGCCACCAGTCCCTCCTGCCTGTCCTGATGCAATATTCTCCTGCCTGCTCCCTGTGACTCAAGCCTCCTGCCACTCTGTTGAATGCATGTCGCCACCAGATTGACTTTCTTTCATTAGTCGTCCCATTCTAAATTTTTGCCTTGACTTCTACTACTTAGTATTCAGAGACTCTGCTCTGGAAAATGAGGAGTTTTCTACCTTTATGTATGCTTATAAAACATTAGATTATGAGATACTTGGGAGCAAGGAACATGTTTTATCTTTACATCTCCAACAGTAGTCCCTAGAAAATGCATTGTAATTTTTGTTTACGATATATAGAAAACCTCTCTTTATTAGGCAAGGAAATTAGAACCATGGAGAGTGGATTATCCCATGACTCCTTAACCTATGTAAGCCATTGTAATCCAGTATTCTCAATATCAGGCACTTAAATAAATAAGGAAAAGAAGCCTTTTTTCTTGAGTGTAATGGTAACTCCCAGCTACCATGTTTCTCTATTCTTGGTTATTACATGAGATGTTTTCAAGGTTTAGGCATTTCCCTTTGAGAGGTACATGGTTGGCTATGGAACAGGGTTAATTACTTTTCTGGATCATGACTTGAGTACATCTGGGCCTGGTTCTTCGAATATTTGGTTGAAAAAGAAAATTGGAGGAACTGAATTGGGTCTTAGGGCATTTGTTGAACAAATAAAATGTGCACCACAGCAATTCTACCACTTCCCTGGGGCATTGCCCTGTTATTCTCTCCTCCCCCAACCTTGCTGTGGTGGTAATTTCATGTGTCAACTTGGCTAGTTTATGGTATCCAGCTGTTTGGTCAAGCATTTTTCTGCTTGTTAATGTGAGAGTATTCAAATGTGATTTGCATCTATAATCTATTGCTTACGTTTATGATCAACAAAGCAGATTTCCTCAACAACGTAGGAAGTTTCCCTACATTGGTGGTCTTAAAAGCCCGTACTGAGGAATTCGGAGGTCAGAAGGGGAACTCAGACTCATCTTCAGCATTGCTCCTGCTGGCTTCCCTGGGGGATTTGGACTACTGATTTCAGCATCACCTTTAATAGAGTTTCACCTTGCTGCCTGCTCTATGGAGTTTGGACTTGCCAGCTCTCAGGTTCACATAAGCCAATTCCTTCTAATATATGTCCTGTTGATTCTATTTCTCTGGAGAATCCTGACTAATACACTTGTTCTTCACTAAACTGTTATTCTTACTGTTAACTAGAACCAGGAGCCTAAGACTCTTTGGCTTGATTATTATTTAATCAGCTGTTTTATTTTGTTTATCATGGTAGACTGCATTACCATTCACAAATATTGGATGTCCCTCAATACAGAAGGATTATACACTACCATTTTGTTGGACTCAGGCTACCACAGGACTCGCTTTGGACATTGAAATGTGAGCCACAGTGACATATGTCACTTCCAGGGAGAAGCTTTACAAGCCAGAATGTAGTTTGTCATCATTTTGCTCTGATTTTCCAATCATGAAAGCCTATGTTGAGACAGAGCCTTCATCAGCCTGAGTCTCTAAATGACTGCAATGAGCAGGACTCTTATGTCAAATACGTTGCACATAAACAGGAACAAAAGTAAATTTTGTTGCTTTTAAGCCACTGGGATATTGGGTTGTTTGTTATTGCAGGATAACTTAGCCTATTTTATGTGATATAATTATGGAGCAAAGATCAGTAATAATAAAACCCAAAATATTCAGGATCTGTTCTCAATGACAAGTTTAGAAATGTATCTAATATAATTAATATACTCAGAGCAACCCATAAGAAAACACTCAATACAATACTTACTTCTTTTAAGGTAATATAAATCATAAACAATATCCTTTAGGAGAATCCCATAAAAAATGTATCCTGTCCTTCTTCCCTTTTTTGAGATGAGATACTTATAATCAAAATTCTAAGAAAATCAAAACATATCTTCATCAACTCTTCTTCAGGCATGAATGAGTTGATATATTTCTTTCTCCCCAATGTGGTCTCAACACATAATAGAATATTAATATGCGCACAAGCAGTCAATAAATCATTGTAGCAATAATACAATACATTGCCTATTAGTAGATGCTAAATAAATATTTGTTGAATTTGATTGAACTGCATTGAACTGTAATTCTAAAACCTTTTGGAAGTTTAAGCATTTTTGTACCTCTATTATCAATCCAAACCCTATCAGATCCTTCTTTTCTCCTCCCATCAAAATTTATAAATAGTATGCAATATTCAGACATTTTTATGTATAAAATATTAACTGCAATTTCCATAATTATTTAAGCCTAGTTTATTTCAAGGTGGTATGGAAAAGGTTTTCAAATTTTATAGAGTTTATGTCTCACCTGGAGAGCTTTGTATTACTGCATGTTCCTGTGTTTGCTACCTAGAAATATGATTCAACAGGTCTTGGCTGAATCTGCATTTTAAACAAGTGTCCCAGGTGGTTCAATGAAGTCAACTCTGGGCTACTTGGAGAAATTTTCAACCAGAGCAGTGCTGCTCTGGTTGAAACTCTTAACATGCATACAAAAGACCTTGGGGTCCTTCAGAAATGCAGGTTCTGATTCAGCAATTCCAGGGCCAAGGTGAGAAGATGTATATCTAAGAAGCTTCAAATTGATGTCGATGCTTTTGGTTCTCCAGCCACACTTTGAGCTGCAAGGAAGTAAAGAAAATTATATTTTGTGTCCTTGTGAGTTTGTGGATAGAGCTTTATTCCTGCCATAATTATTTTGATTTTTAAAATTTGTTTGTACATGTCACTTAACTTTTTAGGTAGATTTCACACTGCCTGAGGACAGGAATCAGACTTATTTTACTTGTTCTCTCTTCCCCCATAGCTCCTATCACAGTGCTGAGCACTTTCCTAGCAGGAGCTCAACTAAATATTGCTGATTGATTGATGGAACTACTTGAGAACAGCTGTAGAGTAACATGAAGTACATAATTATATGCAGTAAAATGCCATTTTTACAGACTGGGTTTGGATCGATGTCGAAATGGATTTTCTGGGAAAATGAAAATTGACAATATACATTAAAATTTCTGAAAGTCACATCTTATTTGATTTGGAGATTGTGATCAAATATGCCAATAAATCTCTTTTTCCCCCTTTATGAATGAAATTGATTACATAGAAACTCAATTTAAAGTTATAATTAAAAGCACACTAAGACTTTTATTTCTCTTGGAGTTGGCATTTCTGTTACAATGCTGGAAATCCATTGCGGTATAAACAGTATTTACTTGTTGAGGAAATATAACATTAAAAAGTGATCCTAGCTGTAGATCCTAGCTGTTGGAATAATTTAGTCAAGGTGAGAAATAATCCTGGAGAATGAAAACAGAAAGGGTTTCATATTCTTATAGGTAAGCCATGCACCAAACAGCTCTGGAGTGTCCTCCCAGACTACACATTCATTTATTCACTCATATATATTGACTACTCACTTGCTATGCTAGACTGCATTACTCATTCATTCATTATTCACTCATTCACTTACACATATTTATTGCTCAGTTGCTTTGCTGTCGCTGCTGTATCAGTGAGATATGCTGCCATTTTTGGACTAAGAGTATAGTACAAGATAAAAGAAGACAGGCAGTTATAATACTGTGCAGCAATGGCTAAGATGGGAGAACTACAGACTGCTACAACGTTTCATAAGAGGAACCTGAGATGTCAGAGAAGATTCCAGGAAGTTGAGGCACCTAAACTAAAACACTGGGACTGAGCCAAAGATTAAGCAAAGGGAAGGTCAGTTTAGGGAAAAATGCTTTCCCAGCGGAGAGAGAAACGTGTGCTAAGTGCCAGAGGGGATGGAGAGGTCAATGGCTTGGTGACCAAAGACTATCATCTGACAGCTGGGTGTGAGGTGAGAGGAGGTGAAGACTGTGCTGGATGCCAATTAGGAGCCAGCTCCTGAAGCCTCTTAAAACAATATCAAGGTTTGTGCTTTATCCTGAAGACCATGTTTCAAATGGGGATGGTGTGATTGGGTAATTTTTTTTTTCCTAAATTCACTCGGCGCAAATCTTTGTATTTGTGTGATATAATACTCATGCGGTCCCTGAATGACGCTGTCCATGTATGGGTCTGTCTCCCCAGCTAGATTGTGGTGTCCTAAAAAGCAGGGCTATGTCTTTATGTCTTTCTCAATTTGGTTTCGATCTTAGGGCATGCCACATACCAATGACAAATTGAACAAAGAAAGATTGTTTAATGAAGTGAGGGTTTTCAGTAGGTTTGTAACACCTCTGTGGGCTGTCCGCTGTGGGTACTGAATAAATTCTCATTGACTATAAAATGGAGAATGATGTCAAATAAAGTTTGGGATTAGAAAATAGTAATAGATCTTTCCCACAGTTACAAGATGAAAGAACCCTATTTAATTTAAACCAGTCTTGTCTTTGGGGGAAAAATCACACTTGAAAACTTCTGTAAACAATCTGAAGTAATAATTGCATAGCAGGCTCAAAATACTGGCACGCCCATCTTACAAATCCAATTCAATTTCTCCTTTTGTCTGGTCTGACAGGAAATTAACCAGACAAGCAGTTGGGATTTATTATGATAATACTTCTTAGCATTTATATAGTTCTTTTTGGTTTCAATGAACTTTACACACATTAGTTACTTAATTGCAAAGGCAAAGGTCGTTGTAAGGTAGGGATGCAAATACAGTTATCCCCATTTCACGGATAAGGGAATTGAAAATTCAGATGGTTACCTCACGGCAGATTGGTCTGCCATAAATTCAAGATTAACTCCCAGAAGGCCACTACACAGTCCATTAGCCCAAACTGCCTCAGGACAAGAACTATTCCTGGAGTCCTGAAAGAGAAAGGGCTTTGCATTACCATAAGGGAAAGTAAATATAGTAGCCCAAATTGTTCCCTTATTTCTCCTTTTCCCCTCTGAGTACAGAAACAATTTCATGGATTCTTAAGACAATATATTAACCTTAGGGGCCGGATCCTGTGCGTGAGTAATCTTTTCCCTGGGTAGAAATGAACTTCTTTTTGCAGGTGACTTTATTTCTTGAGGACACCAAAGTACGATTTAGCAGATTCTTGCCTCTGAGACATAAATGGTGCCCTTGTGGGTTGAAAACTTAGCCATTGATAGCCTCTTGCCCTGGGGATCATTTCACTAACCTGGCAGAACTCCTGGATACTGGCAAGTATAAGATGCCTGTTTTCCCTTTTGTTGACTGGGAATACCCTGTTGCATTACATAGTACAGTTTATTTCATAGTGGGCTTTGGAGGAAAAGTTCATTCTGGGCTCAGCTTACTGGAAAGCTTGGAGTGACTACTTGGATAACTGGTATACATTACATTACAGCTACAGCTTCCAAAGACCTGGAAAACAATGAGGAGTTAAAAAGGCAGTCCCACATGGTGAGTTCCGGCAAGATGTGCATTGTAGATAGCTGATAAGAAAAACATTTCTTTTTAGCCTAGTCACTTTAAAGTCCTGGTAACTGGCTTAATTAAGCATAAAAAAATGTAGCCAGGCACTTTCTTTGGTACCCTTGGGCACCGTATCCTTGGGCATTGCTAATTCATGACTTAACATTTTCTATTCCTTGGGTGATTGAAAGTCATTGGAAAATCCTCAGAAATTCATTTGACCTCTTCATTTATTCTGAATAGTGAACTATTAAAAGGTGTGACTTCTTCTTACATATTTACTTTATTATGATATTTCCTTACATATAAATACTTCTTCAAGAAGAACAAAAACTATCTTTTCAGAATCTTAACACCTCAACCCCTTTAAAGCTTTGCTTCTTTTCTTCCAGCCCCTCCTGCCTCCCATTTGCACTTCTAGCTTGGAGAGAGGAAAACATCATGAGACAGACTTGGCTGAGAGGTAAGCCCAAGCCCTGAAGGAAATAGCATAGAAGACATTTTGGCAAAGGAGCGAAAATATCCCTGCCTCCTTGTCAGCAATGAGAATACTGAGAACTACAATTTGCTATCAGACATTTTAATGTCTTGCACACATGATCTTATTTAATATTTACACCCATCATTCAAAACCGATTAGAAGAGAGAGAAGTTTGCATTTTTTTTTACATTTTTTTTTTAATTTGCATATGGGCAGGAGGCACCAGGAATCGAACTCCAGACCTCCAGCACGGCAGGTCGGAGCTCTGCCTGCTGAGCCACGGCAGCCGCCCAGAAGTTTGCATTTTTCAAAATAAATTTGTCATTCATAAATTAAAAATGAGCAACTTTCTGGCTAGACTATATAGAATGTTAGTATTAGAAAGGAGCTTAGAAATCATCCAGTTCAACTTCCCCTCATTTCACAGATGGGGAAACTGAGGCCCAGAAAGTTCCCACTATTGGTGGAGAAGCCAAGAACATGTTTCCTGACTCTTAGTCCAGGTAGCAGAGCCGAGTGCAGAAAACAAGTGTCATGTATTCAAAATTCCAAGTGCCAGGTCTGCTTTTTGCCGAAACTTGGGGAAATCGCTTGACCTTGCCAGGCTGCCTGCAAGAAGGAATTAAGCTACATGTTTTCTGAGGTCACTAGCAGCTCTGAAGATTTTGTGCCATCTTTCTATGTGCCATCTTTCACAATGCCTCTCGTAATCATAATAATTATGCTTAAAACTGGACGAGAAAATGGAGTGTGTACTTACCTTGCACACGTTTTTACTCCATCCATCCTCACCAGTTTTTTCATATCCTTATTAGAAATGAAAAGACTTTTAACAATTCTGCATAGAACATGTTATCCTAGAAGTGAAAACTGCAGGATTCTCATAAAATGAAAACTACATGGTCTTGTGCCTTTGATGAACAGCTCATGTAAAATAAAACGTTTTCAGGTATGGGAAACTTCTGATTTTTGGCTTTAAAAATAAATACCAAAGATTCCTGCTGAAACAGGAAACTCTGGTTCTGAAATATACAGAGTCTGAAACTGTAGTCCAAAGCAGTACAATCACATCTTTTTGAGAAACTCTCAGGGCTGTTTTGGAAAGGGGAGCATCAACTGGGAAAGCTTGGTAACTCCCAGGTACGGTTGCTGGTTGCTTCCCCAGGCTTACCATGGTTTCCTCCATGTCTCAGGGCACTTCTCACTCCAGTATTCAATAGGATATTAGTGGGTCTGAAGATTGTGGCAAAGGCTGAATTTCAAGAAAATACTTACCACTGTAGATGGCCTCATTTACAGAGTTTTAGTCATTTTACACTGAGGTTATTTGTTTTCATTGCCTCCGACAATTTTGTACGTTAATAACGTTAGCCATCTTCTATTTTTGTGATAGCGATTTTTAAAATCCAGTGTACGTACTTAAGGCTATATTAAATTATTGATTTGCACTCAAATGCCATACTGAATAAGCCACATAATTAGTGGTTAAACTTCCCTGACATAAAAGTTTTAGATTTCTCTTTTCAGAAGGTACATTTGGTATTAGAGAAACCTAAGATAAACATTATCACATTAGAAAAGATGGTTCATTGGCAAATATGCATATGTTTATTATATGGAGAATGCTGTATTCGTTGATAATTTTCATTATGATGTATTTTCAGGCAGTTTTAAATGGAGGCACTAAAAATAAAGTAGTGGGCACTGAACAGATGGAGTGAATTAGGAACGGGTACAATGCCAAGTTCAGTCATGTCTGAATGGTGAAAAGAGGTATTCATTTAAAAGGTTTGTTATTACTTTTTTTTTTTAACTCAGTGCCTTTTCCCCCTCCTTTTTCTTTCCCTTTTGACAACAAAAGCCATTTTAATAACCATGATAAAAATATTCTAAGAAAATGTAAAAGAAAATAACTTTGTGCAGCAAATAAGGAGTTGGAAAAGAATTAAATGGAGAATAGGTTGGCTTTAGTAAAAATTAACATCTTTTATTAAGTTTAGAATCTAATAAAATATTATGAAGACTAGTTTTGAGGCATAAATGATGGTTTTTAGGGATAGGTTTACTCTTCACGAAATATGACTTTTAGGAGAAAGTCATATTTTTAGGAGAAATTGTTTTGAAGGCAAATAGAGTATCTAATCATCAAATAACTATTGGAAAATAAAATATTGACTTAATTGTAAATGAATCAGAAACATATGTTTTAATTCTCCCTTAAAATACAGCTTTGTAAATTAAAGTACAGTACGATTTGCAGCAAGTCAAACCTTAACTATTTGAAAAGCAGTTCAAGCTATTTGACAAAGTCAGAATTAAAGTGGACACACTGAAAACTAAAATGTCTGTTAAAAAGAAGAAGGGCCATGGGCACATCTATCTTCACAGGAAATATTATTGTGGTCCGTGAAAAAAGTGCGCTGCCTTTGAGTCAGAGGATTTTGTCTAAGTAAGGCACAGTCTTGCTGTATGTCTGGTGGACAAAGTGCTCTCTGAGTCTCTTTCAGGTGGACATTAATGAAATATTACAGTGGAAAATGAGGTAATGCATTTTAAATCCATCTGCAAAACTTATAACATGAGACTAATGTATAAAGGTATATATTTTGTGTCTCTCAGCAACATTACAATTTCCTTAAGCATGGAAGACAGTTATATACTCAATAGTGTATTTAGCACAGTGGAGGTCAACAAATAGCTAGTTATTAAATAGTTACTTAATGAGTGAGCATATTTCCTTTCAAACTAAAGGATAATTGTACATCAGTATAGTCATATATCAATATTACCTATATTTATTACATAGCGTCATTTGCACTTGGAATGACTCTGAGGATATTATTGATGAAGGTGTAAATGAATAAGCCAGTGGGTTGGAGAACACAACATTCTAAAAGACACGTGGACCTCTTCGTTTTTTTGCTTTTGTTTGATAGACTGACTTTGTGATGCCCTGGAAATAGCATGATGCCTTGAGCTAGATTCATCAAATTCCCTACTTCAAATGGGAAGAGATATTAATCTTTTGCATGTTTTCCTCATATCCTGCTAGTCTCTCACTCACCCAAGAGTGAACCATGTGCTCATAAGTCTAGAGAATTTCCTTAAAGACTTTATCAGGCCGGCCTACATTATCTCTAAACGCAATTGATTTCTTTTTTTTTTTTTTTCTACATGGGCAGGCACCGGGAATCGAACCCTGGTTCTCTGGCAACGCAATTGGTTTCTTATGAAGCTCTCAATCCACTGAACCACTAGTGTCAGAGATACTCTCCCCTGTCTGCTTCTTCATGCCATCAAAATCTGGACTTTTTTCTAACTTACAATTTTGAGATCGGGTCTGTCCATACTTTGAGATTAGGAGATGATTTTGGCAGGAAGGAGAGATTGAATTCCTGCATTGGACAGAATTTGCATTATTACCTTCTTGATACCTTTCCCTACCACTAACATCCATGAATTGGATTTCAACCTTCATTACCTCAGCCTTTTGAACCTTGGAGTCTGTCTCAATTCATTCTTCCATTCCACATATGTTAAACCTGAACTCTTTATCCTAGAACCAATGCAAACATATTCCACCTTTCTTTGATGGATCTGAAGGTCCCTCTTGGTCCCAGTTTGACCGACATTCTCCTCATTTACTTCCTGATTGTCACATGCTCTGTCAATAGATACCTCAATGCGTAAAATACAGCAAAATTTTAAACAGAAAACTGACTCATACAGGTAGAATACTTTTGAAACTTTTGCAAAGATTTAGAATCTTAGAACCAGAAAGGTTCACAATCTGATGCACTTATTTTCAAACCTCATTCCACAGAGCTATGAGGTTACAGGAGATAGTTCAGGGATTCTATAACAGTTTGATTCAGAATTTAAAAAATAGATATACTTTATGTATTTATAAGTTATTAAAAGTAGAACTACACCCAAATGTGTCAGATGCCCACTATTTTTTTTTTGCATGGGCAGGCACCAGGAAGCAAACCTGGGTCTCGGACATGGCAGGTGAGAATTCTGCCACAGAGCCACCATCACACTGTCCAAGATGCCCAGTTTTTAAACATATTGGTAACCATTAATTTTTAAATCTCATTTACTTTTATCTAGTTTTATCTCACCTTATAATGAATAAATGTCCAAAGAGTGAACATATTAAATCACATTTATGCTAATAAAATGCTGCCCTGTTTATATATGCACTCAAAGAAAATTTGCAAAAAAAGTTTTACTTTTCAAAATAAGCAAAAAGTTTGAAAAACTCCTATCTAGTTAATTTCTCAATCAAAATACAAATCCCTTCTAAAAGATCTCCAATAGGTAGTTTTTCAGCTCCTGCTTGAATGCCAGGGACATCAGTTCATCACTCTACAGATCAGTCTAGTTCATTGATTTAAAGGCCATATGTTGAAAGGGCATCTCACCCACACCTCCCACATCTGTAACTTCTATCCACTGATTCTGATTCTGTCCTTAGGGAAAACATAGGACCATTCTAAATCTTCGGTGTCACAATTTGTATTAGTCAGGTTTCTCTAGAGAAACCATGGGAATGCAGGAGTCCAAAATCTGTAGGGATGGTAACTCAATGAAGGGTCTTGACAAATTCCACAGGAGAGGCTCGCTGGCTGAAGAAGCAGTGAAAATCTCTCTTCCTCCTTAAGTCAACTCAAACCCAACTGATTGGATTATTTCATTTGCAGGAGACACACCCTTAGTTGAGATTGTAGACAAAGTCAATCACAGCTGCAATCAACTGAATAAAGTTAATAAAGCAGCCTACTGGTTTATCAACCAGCCACGAAATATCCTTGCAGCAAAAGTCAGACCAGTGTTTGCCTGGCCAGACACCTGGGCACCATCACCTGGCCTAGTTAACACTAGAACCTAACCATCACACAGTTCTTCAAATATTTTCTGTCATTTCCATTTGGGACATCAGTGAAGTTCTAGAGAAAGCAAAAAGTTAAATGCTCAGTGAGTGGGTGTATGTACGGTTAATTTAAAAAGGAGGGAATAACAGCAAGAACGTTGGGAAATATTAAAAGTGGTACCAATTTCAAGGGATACATCACATCTTAATGTTTATTACAGCATTAACTGTAGTAATAAAGCATGATATAAATGCCCAACAATCCAACAATATAAGATCGTTTAAGTAAATTACAGTAGGATTATACAATAAAATACCATGTGTCATTAAAAATGAAGCAGTTGAAGAATATGTAATGCCATGGAAAGATAGTTACAATGTTTTGGTCAGTAAAAAAAGAAGCAAATATAAATCGGTGCATTTTAATACTTTATACTACATATTATATTTTAAAAATGAATTATATATACATATATTGAAAAGGGACTAGAAGGATAATAACAAAAACATTGATGGGGTTTATCTGAGATGGTGAGATGGCAGGTAGTGATTTTTATATTCTTCTTTTTGCCATTTTGTATTTTAAATGTTATTGATAAAAACATTTTTCCCCCGTATTTCTTTTATAATACCGAAAAGGGAATAAAAGAACATTTTTCCTGCAATTTTGGGGGGGAAGGAGGAGAGAAGAAGATAAAACCAGCTTAATCCCCTTTATAGTCATATAATACTGGGTTTTGAGATTCTGCTATGCTTATTCAACAGCCAGTCAAACAAAGAAGCATTTAGCTCAGCAGAAAACTATAAAAGTCTTGAGTTGAGTGTGGTACAAACTGCAGATGTAAGTATCATATTAAATGGACTTATGCCTATTAAAGATAATGAAATCTCTTCCCCTGACACGCATGGGCACACTCCAATTCTGCCTCATACCTGGCTATCTTTTCCTGTTCAGCACACATAATCTGTAAACCATTGTGGGTTTACAAATGTGTTTTTCTCATTTTTTTTATAAGCCTGGACACTCCAGGGAGGTCTCCATTGAAATGATCTGTACCTCTTGCAGTCTGGTCACTCATTAATCCAACTTGTGTTATTTGCTACAATTGTGGATTTAAAACAAACTGCAAATGTCAAGCGCATTCATTATCTCTGGTGGCCCAATGTATCTAAAGTACCAGCTGGAAATCCTGCCTTTTGTGCCACTTTAGCTGTAAATGGAACTACATGAAATAAGGTCAAAACCATGAAGCCCTGTTAGGCATTTGGCAGACATACGCTCTTCTAGGAATAATTATAATAACTCTGATATTGAGCCAGTGTTGACAGCCTAACTAGGCTTATATTTAGGTAACATAAGTTTCTATGGGACTGATATAAATGAGTACTCAAATGCCATACCACAAAAATCTCTCCAATTCATTAGCAGCCTTCTCTGCTACCTTTGCCTCCCCACCACCCACACCCAAAGGGCAAATGTTTCCAACCGATTGTGATTTTCAAATCACCTAGAAAGCTGAAAGAAAACATAATTCAGCATCCCAAAACATGCATAAAAAAATCACTCTAAAAGCTCTGAAAGGAAAAATAATCATGAAAATTGCTGCAGCAACAGAGTAGCTAAAGCAGATACGTGTGAACCAAAAACACATAGAGTGAATATTTTAACACTATACTTGAAAATATGACCTAAGTCTTGATGAATCTGGAAGGGGTTTTATGTGCCAAAGTATGTATATGCATGCCTTAGTTAGATACCATGATATAAAAATCAGACACTAGAATCTTCAATTATTAAACCTTCAAGTGTATTGAACTAACTTTTTTTCCTTTTGAACCGCCTCATGGTCACCTCTCAGAATTCCCAGGCACTTTGGTTCACTGTGAAGCCTTTATACAAATTAATTTTTTAATAACTTTTTATGTGGTAACATAAATACAACTCAAATTTCCCATTTAACCACTTTCAAGTGTGCAATTCAGTATATTAATTGCATACACAGTGTGTACTACCATCTCCATCATCCACCACCAAAACTTTTTCATCACCCCAAACACTAATTTTGATCAAGGTGTAAAACTCACGTTGGCTACAGATAAGCACACACACTGCTACAGGGATGCTGTTCCTGTTCGATGAATGTGGGCTTGAGAGGCTTGAGCGTGGTAAGGTCTACATCTGTGCATGGAGCCGCAAGCAGAGGCTCAGATGCGGTTAGCCAGGGCCAAATCTAGAGGACTCATTTATTGAAATATACAAAGAGAACTCAGCTTCTCAAGTACATGAGTGCAAGGTCAAAGCAAGAAACAGCTTTACCCACACAGGACCCCAGTGCTGTGCTGTCATGGCTCCTCAGGTGAGAAGTGTGATAACTTGTGGCTTTCAAAGATAACCCGAATCATTATTGTACTACAATAACTGTCATTGTTGATGAAATTTTAAGTGCTGTTCGAGCTTTGTAACCTGTTGAATGTGTTTCCAGAAATTCTAGCTCTGAGAGTGTGACTCAGTAGGCTGGGCAGTGACGAGCACCTGCCATGGCCTTTGGGTAGTGAGCAGGTTGACCTTCCATCTTGGGCAGGGCCACGTCTTTCAGAGGCTACTTCGCCTCTGAAAGCAGCACTTCCTTGTCACACACCAAATTGAGGCACCTCTATGTTCTCTTCTGAAAATAGCTTTATGAATCCCTTTGTTAGGCCTCCTTTACTGGACTCCATAAGTTACAAAAACAAAAAACAACTTTTGAATTTGATTTCTCTCTTCTTCATTTGAATTGGTTTAAATAGGGATGATAAAACTTTTGAAATAATGCCTGAGAAATATAGTCTTCAATATGTCACTGATCAAAAAAAAATATATCTATATATGTCAACCTGGTTCACAAACATCTTTTCCAAGACTTCTTTACAATATTAAAGGCCCTAAATACCTGCATTCAGTATGTTCATTCCTTATTCAGAAATGGAATCTGAGGAATGTCTTTCACAAACAAAAATTCAATACTTTTAATTCTTTTCTCGTGAAAGAGGACTTTTCAAAAACCTCTGAAAATGTAACAGGAATAGTTTTACATTTTTGTTTCATGTCATTGAAATTCAAAATCCACATTTGCATATTCTTTTCATTTCTTAAATTATCATGTCAAATTTCGCCCCCTTCTTTGCACAAATGATTCTCCTTAGTCTTTGCTCCCAAATTCAGTCCTTGGCCATCTCCTTTATTTTTTATTGAAGCTATCCCTTTGATAGAATTGAATGAATCTGATATTTAAACTCTTTCAATATACTCTCACATATATTTACTCTGCCAGGGGTCTAAAGACTTATGTTAAAAAATACCTGGGGGTATAGAAATTATTGCTAAGAAAAGTGAGTTATTTCCCCTTCTTTTCCTCCCTCCCACCTTCCCCCCATCTCTTACTCTTTCCCCTTATTCCTTCCTCCCTTCCTTCCTTTTCCTTTCTAGAAACAGTTGACCTAGATCTTAAAAGACTGAATTTGGGTCTGTTTGAACAGACTCGACTTTGGCAAGTTTTAAGTGTCCCTTATAGCAGGTTAAGAGTTCTACAGCATCATAAAACTCCTGTACTTAAAAATTATCTAGTGTGCTTGATGTTAGAGGTGAAGAGAGGAAAAGATGAAAGGATAGGTTAAGGTCATAGAGCAATTTTGGATTGAGGCAGAACTAAAATCCAGGCAACTTCACTCATAGTTTAGAGTTCATTCCATAATATGGTGTTTCCCATGGGATGCAAACAGAAAGTCTTAGTATACTTGCCCTGCAATTTGATTGTGGATATGGCATTGGAGCAGACCCTGAGAAAAGAGTAGATATCCTGGTAGAGGGAAGTGTGGGCTCTGGGAGACTCCTGGCAATGGGAAGGAAAGACTGATTTCCTTCCCCTTTCATCTTGCATACATGATCCTCGAGTCACCTTAGTTCTTAAGAGATGCTTCTCCTAACAAGGTCCTGAGAAGGGAAAATTAATGTGAGGCCACGATCTCTGGCTCTGTGTGGAAGGAGATTTGATGAGTTTCAGCCTCATCAGATGTTCCATCCTGGCTTCAGTCACAAGGTCTTCTAGTCCCCAAGACTTTACTTCAATGCAACACAGATGGAGGAGAGTGGCCAAAAAAAAGCAATAATATAGCAGGATTGGGATCAGCAGTCACAGACCACATCAAGCACAGAGAAGATTAGTAGGCTTACCAAAGTCACAGAGCAAATGGAATTTGAACTTCAGCAGTAAGATTCAGAGCTGGCTAACTTTCCAAAATAAAATGTCAGGAGAAATAGGGAATGCAGAAACAAAAAAGAAGGCACAACTTTTAGGACACTAGAAAGGATGGGGCAAGAGTTCATGGGTTGGCAAACTTTATTCAGTAAAGAGCCAGATAGTAAATGATTTTCAGCTTTGTGGGCCATACGGTCTCTGTCATAACTACTTTTTAATGCAAAAGCTTCCATAGACAATACATAAATGAATGGGTATGGCTATTTTCCAATAACTTTCTTTACAAAAATGGGCAGCAGGCTGGAGTTTTTCAACCTCTAAAAAGTTACAATGGTTCCACTGGAGAGGGAGAGAGAGAGAGAAAAGGAATCGAAATATTAAATAGCTGTGTTTACCTCACAGGGTGGTTCTGAGGATTAAATAAGTTTATATATGTAAAAATGTTGACAGAAGTCCCTGGCATTCAATGAGCTCTAAATAAATGGCAGCTGTTATTTTCTTTGCTATCGCTGATTTCAGATACAGACATTTTTGGGAGAGGAGGGCAGCAGTGCTACATTCACATTTTCTAGGATAAAATAGGAAAGAGCAGAAGTTACCAAGACCCATATTTATCTCACCTTGGACTCATTGCTAAAAGTATTTACCATTCAAAATTATCAAGCCTTTCCCGAATCCTTTTTAAAGAAATCCAAGAATTTTGACGTCAAGAAAACTCTCCCTTTCGGGCAGAGGTAACAAATGCTAGTAAACAGAGTTTCTGAGAAGAGATGAGAGAGAAAGTTTCTGGAGGAGATCCAGTTTACAAAGATTCTGATAATTTGTGGTGTTTCTGAAATATCTCCAACGTAGGTATGTTAAGTTTTCAACTGAAATTCATTTGTTCAGAAATAAACAAATGTACAGTTATTCTCTATTTCACCTTAAAAAATAGATGAATTGCCTGACTAGCCATCTTCAATGGATGAAGATAGCACAAAAATTCATTCAACAAATGTATTGAATGACTTTTATGTGCCTGATGCTGTTCTAGATGCTGGGGATAAAACAGTAAACAAAAGTAAAAATAAATATCTCTGATTTCATAAAATTTACATTATAATCATATAAAAACAATAATATACTCCATAAAATATGTCAGTGAATACCTAACAACAAAAATTAAATATTAAAGGTAGAAAAAGTTTAAACTAAATGAGCAACTCTTGCTTTTTTAGTCTTTATTTTCCCTTCTTTCCTTCCTTTGTCTTCTCTTCTCCCTCCTCATTTCCCTCTCCTCCCCCTTCTCCTCCTTCCTCCTTTATACTCATCCTCCCCTTTGTCTTCTTCCTATTACTCTCCTTCTCCTGTTTTAGTTTTTTTTCTTCCATCTTTTTTCCTTAACTATTGTCCTCTTCTCAGAGTCTTTTCAGAGTCAGAGACCACTTTTCAATGTTCAGGAGACCTGAACATTTTTATTTACATGAACACTTTCTAAGTTCTCTAATTTCCTATTGAAGAAACTTTATTTCATTCAGAATAGTTTAAAAAATCAGTTCCCTTCCTTTACATTGCTTTCGAGGTAAAGTAGAAGTTTTTTCCAAGAACTACTTTTTTCCAAGAACTACTTTTTTTTTTCTAATTGTAGATCTTTGTTCCAGAAAGGTCCTTTCTCCTTTCCAAGTGAAATTTCTAAGACACTCTGTGCCTTATAGCTCAATTGAATCCAATTTCCTTGCATGTGTGATCCTACTTAAAATTGTCAGAATCTCAGATTTGGAATTCTAAGTATTATATTGTTTTATTAAATATGTTGATTGGAAATCCAAATATATCTGGAGCAATCTCATGTTTTTGGCCATCTTAATGATGAATGAGTAGTTTGATAAGGTGGTCATTATATTAAGGCCCCTGTGGGATGATATATTTCACTGGTGGAACTCAGTACAACATATGGTTTTCTAAGAGGGAAATGTAACAAGTCAGATATCCTGGATTCAAATCCCATATGCCCCTTTTACAAGTTTTAAGACCTTAAGCAATTCATTTAAACTCTTGGAACCTTAATTTCCTCATCAGTAAACAATCATGACAATAACTACCTCATGGACTTATTGATAAATAGTGCATGCGTTTTAATTTTCTCTCTGAAGGATGCAAATATACAATAATTGAAAACTTGTGTTCATAGTAGTATTTTATATTTTGCTTTATGTACAATGCCTAAAACAATCTCACCACATAAATGAATCTCAATAGCAAAATTTGTATACACTAATGAACTGGTTCCAGAATGCCAGCATTGTCTTTAGGTGCTTTTCTATGTTATTATGTATATTCTTCTTTGCAATATTATTTTTTAAAGTACTTATTTCAAAGATACTTTTCCATAGGGTCAAGAGTAAGATAACACAAAAAAAGGTATATTTACAAGAGACAGGAATTAAAATCTCTTATTAGGTTTACCCTGTTAATTTCGGAATTTATTTAGGAATCTGTTTACTTTGGAATTTATCTAAGAGTCTAATTCCCAAATAGAAAGGCCATATAACAATAAGAGTTGCACATTTTAAGCTGAAACATCATGTCTCCCAAGCAATCTTTTGGTTGAAGGGGCAAGCTTCCAGTTAAAGACGAACCAGTTGTGACGTTGATTCTTTCACCCATTTTATTGTAAGTGATTGCAAGGAAAAATGTCAAATGTGATTCAAAGTTTTCAGCCTGCCACATAGAACAAATGTGTGGACTGTCTTAGAATTATATTCACACCCTAATAAACCTTAGAGACTTTCACAATATTTTCAAAGATTTCTAAGGCCTGAGTAACAATGGGCTGATTTCACGGCCTTAGACTTGAGTATCAATATGGAAGAAAGATAAAATAGTTTTATTTTCTTCTTCCTTAAATTTCCAGAGGCCTAAGCCAAAAAGCAAAGCCTATTTTAAGCAGGACTAAAAAGTTACCATAAAATCTTTAACAAAAGAAATAATGCATTGTGGCCAAGAAGAATGCCACTCTAGAAGTTTAATTAACATGTCTACATCGGCCGAGAATAAAATGTTTGGTAAACTGATTGGTTCAGTATTGCGATGGAAGCTGGTTGCCATGCTGCAGAAAATTTCAATATCCATGAAAATCTGTCTGTTGTCACCAATACCAAACTATACCACACTTCAGCTTGTTTTAAAATATCTACAACTATTTTACATGTTGGTGATGAGAGGCACTGCAGAAATATATTTTATATTTATCATAGAGTGGTGTTGATAGGGACGATAAATAAACATAGGTTCTTGGTCATATGTAACCCCATTGTTTGGGTGTAGTTTCTTGGACCAACCTCTTCATTTATAGATGGAAAGTGAGGCACAAGAGAGAGAAAATAATTTGTCAGAGATCTTTTTTTTTTTACTTAGAGAAGTTGCGGGTTTACAGAACAAATCATGCATGTAATACAGGATTCCCATATACCACCCTACCACCAACACCTTATATTGGTGTGGGACAATTATTACAATTGGTATAACACTTTTTATAATAATACTATTAATTAAAGTTCTTGATTTAACTTAGGGTTCACTTTGTAGTACTGTTCATTGGATTTTTTAAAATTTTTATTGTTACCGTATATACAATCAAACATTTAATCATATTCACATATATATATTTCAGTGCTATTAATTGCATTCAGAATACTACCATCACCGTCTTCCATTACCAAAACATTTCATGTTTCCAAATAGGAACCCTGTACACTTCAAGCCTTAACTTCCTAAAGATCATTCTTGATAGCAACACAAAAAGGGAATTTTGAACAGTTCTTATTTACTATTATCACTCTCAGTTTATTTTCCTGAAAGCTTCCTTCATTAAAGAAATGCAAAGCTTTCCTTTCCATATCTACAAGGGCCATATATTAGCATTCCTAACCTGAGCAGTAGAAGAGAAACATCGAAAGTAAGGTACCTTGTTTGACACAAAACAACTTACACCAAGTGTTCATTTCTTTTAGAGCTTTAGGCTGGATATTTCCACTACTGGTTACTACCAGTTACTACCACTATTATGACTACTACACAATTACTAGCTGTATTAGTTTGCTAATGCTGCCAGAAAGCAATATACCAGAAATAGAAAGGCTTTTAAAAAGGGAATTTAATAAGTTACAAGTTTAAAGTTCTAGTGCTGAGAAAACGTTACCTTCACTCAAGAAAGGCTGATGCCATCTGAAATATCCTTGTCAACCAGGAAGGCACCTGGCTGGCATCTGCTGCTCCTTTGTTCCCAGGTTCCATTGCTTTCAACCTCTATTTCTTCACTTGGCATCTGTGGGCATTCACTTAGCTTCTTGAGAACACAACTCTGGGTTCTGGCTTGCTGAGTATCTCATGGCAACGTCTGCTGGGCCCTGCATTTCCAAACAGGAAATGAGTCTGGTGTTGGCTGTGTCAATTCTGAGCCAACAGTTCTCCAAGAGTTCGCCTTGGCTCTCTCGGTCAGCAGCCCAAGCATTTGAGGTTTCGTCAAAATGTTTCCCCTTTTAAAGGACTCCATAAACTAATCAAGACCCACCTTAAATAGGTAGAGTTACATCTCTGTCTACTCAAAAGGTCAGCATCCACAGTTGGGCGTGCATATCTCTGTGGAGATAATCTAATCAAAAGCTTCCACTGTACAATATTGAATCAGGATGAAAAGAAATGGCTTCCCCCACAAGATTGCATCAGAGTTAAACCATGGCTTTTCTGGGGTACATAATATATTCAATCTGGCACACTATCTATCAGTTATTATAAGCAGACAGTGTCCTGCCCATCTACTGTTGCATTTAATTTGTACAATTGTAGGGAAGTATAGGAAGGGTATTATCTTGCAGGGGTTAAGTAAATAAGTGGAAATTTGAAGAAAGATGTTGGCATAGTCCTTAGTTTACCATCTGGAAACAAGACTCAAGTACAAGACACACAATTGTACTTAACTCAAGAGACACAGTTCTATGTATTAAGGGAGGGAAAGCATAAAAACAATTACCTCGGAAGTTCATTTTTAGCAGTATCATACTGTCACCAGCAGTAAAGGAGCAATTATCACAGTTAATAAAATCACATTAAAACATATGACAGATAAAGAAAGAACAATTGGAGAAATGTAATGGGCTATATTTCCTGCCAGGTTTTATATGGGGTGTTAGATTATTTATAGGACATATGTTCTAAGAAAACAACTATTTGAACAGGAAATGAGAAAATCTGAAGACATTTGCTTCTTTGAAGCATTTTGATTTTGATAATTTATATCCCCTAGAGAATATGCTGGTTCCTCTATTAGAGAACATATGATTTTTGAAATATATTTTATATAAAATTATTACAGTCTATAAATTGAAATTTCTATTTTAATTAAAAATAAACCAATTTCACAATATTAGTGGGGTATGTAACACTGCCCATGGCACTCCCTCTGCCCATTTTGTCCTCCTCTCTCAACTTCATTACCATCCTCTTCAAATCAGTTCTCACTTTTAGCTTTGTCCCTCCTCCAGTAGACTCCATTATCTGCTTTCATTACACCACTTATCTGCTACTTCTGGTATGTTGCTGCTATATGGATTCATCTTTCCTCACCCTTGACTCCTACCATTTCTATTCTAATATACTATACTGGGGGAGCCAAGTTGAGTACTGTGATTTAAATGAGTTTTGAAGTTGAGTTTGGCCAACTGAAAGATCCAGGTTTGAATCCTGGCTCAATCACTTACCAGATGTCTGATGTTGGGCAGTTAACCTCTCTAGACCCTGAGGACCTCATCTGTAAAAAGAGAATATTAACAGCCTGTTTCTCAGGACTGCTGTGAGGATAGAGTTGGACAAAGAGAATGTACCTGGTGCCATACTTAAAGCAGAGCAGAAGATCCACAAACAGTAGCTAATAAAACTGCTACAGGAGAAGCCCTTCTATCTGAAGGCAGGAGAAAGTTGCCACCTCTCACCCAGAGCCCCCGGTGCTCTGTACTGGCGCAGGTGTCCCTGGTTGCCATTCAGGATTAGGGACCACTGCCTGAAAGGGCACCACCAGGAGCGCAGGGTCAGGCACTTGTCTGCATACTTCTTTCTGATCTTGCTGACCGCTAGGGCAGCACAGACCCATTTCCAGGCTGGTCTCAAGGCTAGAACAGATCTAAACTTAACATAGCTGCTCCAGTCTTTTTTAGGCCCCTCATCTTTTTTTTCTTGCTTCTGGCATTAACACTCTGGAAAGGGCTGTTTATATTACCATTTTGGTTTGGAGAGGAAGAAAGACTTTCTGGGTAGGATGCTACTTGCGCTTTGTCCCTGGTAACAAATTCTGTTTTGATCTAAGATAATGAGTCTCAAATTATGTTCCCCAAATCAGCACCACTTGGGACCTAGTTAAAATGCAGATTATTAGGTCCTAAAAAAACTCTGGCAGTAGGGCTCAGCAGTCTGCATTTTATTTTTTTAATTGACATTTTTATTTGGAAATAACTGTCGGTTCAAGTGCACTTGTAGGAAATAATCGAGTGATCCCATGTACCCTTTCCCTAGTTTCCTCAATTGTAACATCTTATAAAACTATAGTATAATATTGTAATGGTATAAAATAAATTATCTTTGGTGCCTCGCCACCTTGCCTGGTTTAGTCATAAATTCCCCTTTCAAGAGATAACCCCAATTTGCCCTAACCTGGGTGTAACTGCAACTAGCAAAGCATGTGTTCACATCTCATCACCTGAAGAACTTCCAGATAACACCCCAAATAAATTTCACTACCAAGGTATTGACATTGATACAGTCAAGTCATAGAACATTTCCATCCTCACAGGAATTCCTCATGTTGTCTTAGAACACTCACTTATCCCCCATATCCACCCCCTCCTTAACCCCGCTGGCAACTACTTAGCTGTTCTCAGTGTCTATAATTTTATCTTCCAAAATACTATATGAATGGTATGTAACCATTGGTCTTTTTCACTCAGCATGATTCTCGACACTCATCCAAGTCACATGTATCAACATTTCATTCATTTGTATTGCTGAGTAGTGTTCCGTGATATGGATGCACCACTGCCTAACTATCCATCCATTAAAGAACATCTGTTTTTTTTGTTTTTGTTTTTCCATTTATGAATAAAGCTGCTATAAGCATTCATTTGCAGGTTTTGTTTGAATACAAGTCTTCATGTCTCTGGTATAAATGCCTAGGGAAGCAATTGCTAGGTTGTAGGACAATTTTATCATCAAGTTTTTAAGAAATTGCCAAACTGTTTTTGAGAGTGGTTGTACTAGGTTACATTTCCACTAGTGTGTATGAGTAATTCAGCTTCTCTGCATCATTGACAGCATTTGGAGTTATCACTCTTTTTATCTTATCTATTCTGACAGTGTGGTGATATCTCATTGTGGTTTTAATTTGCATTACCCTAATAGCTAATGATGGTTAAACATCTTTTCATATGCTTATTTGACATCTGTAAATCCTCTTAGATGAAATGTCTGTTCATGCCTTTTTCCCATGTTCTAATTGGATTGTTCACTTTTTATTGTTAAGTTTTGCTAATTCTTCACTTATTTAGATACCAGTCCTTTGTCATGTATATGATTTGCAAATATTTTCTCCCAAACTGCACCTTATATATTTTCATCCTCTTAACAAGGTCTTTCACAAAGCAAAAGCTTAAAATTTTGGTAATGAAATCCACTTTTCAAGTTTTCTTTAATGGACCATGCTTTTGGAATCAAGTCTAAGAACCCTTTGCCTGGTCCTAGATCCTGAAGATTCTATATTATCTTCTAAAAGTTTTATGGTTTTACATTTAAGCCTGTGATCCATTTTGAGTTAATTTTTGTATGAAATGTGAGGCTTGGGTCTATTTTCTTTTTTCTTTCCTTAAGAATATCCAACTGTATCAGCACCATTCGTTAAAAGGCTCTCTTTCCTCCATTGACTTACTTTTCCACATACGCCATTTCAATTTTTTCATTTGTCTCAAGCATGTTTGTAATTGTTATTGAGGCTTTTTTTTTTTAAACATGGGTAGCTTTAAATCTTTGTCAAATAATTTAACAGCTTCATCTTCTCAGAGATGAGTTTGTCTTGTTTTCATTGTTAGAATCTTCCTTATTCTGGGTATGGTGAGTGATTTTCTATTGAAATCTGGACATTTTTGTATTTTGCGTTATAAGGTTTTGAATTTTATTTCTCTGACACTGCTCCAGCAGGGGAAGGGGGGTGACAATCTCATTAATTCTAGATAGAAGTAGAATTCCAGGTTTCCCGCTCAGCCACCATTGATTCCCAAGGAGGGAGCTACTCCTTAATGCTGAGCATGAAGTCCCAGCTTGCCATGTGGTCTCCGCTGACACTGCCGTGGGGGTGGCCATTGAGCAAAGGTGAAAGTTCTGGTTCTCCTCTAGGCCTCCTTTTTATAGCTCTTAGTTGGGTGACGGAAGAGTGTATCATTATTGCCTGGTAGTGGTAGAAGTCCAGGATCCCCCATGATCTCCACTTCAGGGGAGGGGGAATCATTCCTGACTGGAGGGGAGAAAAGTCCCAGCTCATTACTTGGCTTTCTCTGACACTGGGGTGCTTTACTACAGCTGCACTAATGTGGAAGTTGAACTCTGCACTCAGTCTTTGCACTGGGTGAAGGTGGAGTCAACGTTTTCCTTGTGGTATTTGGCTAGAAAAGAACAGTTATTTTTTTTAAAGAATTTTTTCTTGCTAGGTTACCCCTTTGGTTAGAGAGAACAGGCTTTTGCTGAGCCTTTTTTATTTTTTTTGTCTGAGACCATTGGTATTTCCTGATTGTTGGCTTCTCCATTCCAAGTCTGGGATATATGAGGCAAACGAAATCCCAAGAACTCACTTCCATGTCTTTCTTTGGGTCTCAAGTTCCCTAATTGGCCTGCCTTCTTCTCTCTACCTCTAAGAGTCCTCTGATATTTTATAAATATAATCATTTATATATATATATATATATTTACAGACCACACTTATAAATGCATATATTTTTCAAGGGTATTGGTTATACTTGGAAGGAGGAATACAGAAAAAGTAAGTCTACTACGTCTTCCCTGAAGGAAGCAGAAGCCACCCCATTTGAATTTTAACAAACATTCCAAGTAATTCTGATGCATACTAAAGTTTGAGGACCATTACTTGAGAATCATTTCCTTATTTTATTTTCATACCCATTTCTTAATACCATAGTTGTGGGGCAAAGAATTGGACAGTTGTGTTTAACATAAAAAGTTTTTGGTTACTGTTACTCTTTTAGAAGAAATGCCTTTTCCTTATTTATAAATCCCTTTATACTTCCCTGTTGTGTTTATGTCATAATGATTTAAAATAGAGACCTTTTTGAAGGTGGGTAGTGGGAATTAGAGTGGGTGTCAGGGTTCAGGCTAGACAGACAGCACAGTCAAGAATGGGCTTTGAGGGTAGTGCCCTGGGCCAGAATTCGTGGCTCATATTCAACTTGAGAAAACAGGCAGAAAATGTGGTTCCAATCTGGAGATTATTCAGAAATGTTTCTGAATCTTCCCAAGAATAAAAGAGGGATAGACAGTTGTTCTTACTGTGGGGAGGTCTGCTCAAAACTCTTTTCCTTCCCAATGTGGGTGGATTAGGATTTAACAGGTACTGGGAGTCCCCTGGAGAAGATATCTAGATTGAACAACGTTACACAAAATAAACATGGAAATGATGACTACCTTTATTTATTTATTTATTTTTACATGGGCAGGCACCGGAAACTGAGCCCTGGTCTCTGGCATGGCAGGCGAGAACTCTGCCAGTGAACCACTGTGCTGCCCTCCCCCCCATATGACTATCTTTAAATTGACCTTAATCATTCAGTCATTTCAAGGAGTTATTTACTCATATCATAAGATTTCCCTAAAAGCAGAATTTTTCCAGGTTACAATGAAACAGTTGTTATTAGAATTTTTTCCAAATACTGTGTAGTATGCATCTGAAGTCCCTTTATGGGTTTTTGTAAAAAGTCAAAGTTAATCATGAAGATATTCCTTTGCTGTTGATATGCTATCATAGCATCCCACTCAGCACATGAAGAAACTGAGTTACTTAAGCATTTACTGTACAAGCTAATTAAACATTTATTGTATACAGAGTGCCATTCATAGGAATTTATACACACACACACACATTGTTGGGTCTTTTAATCCATGTGCCAACCTAATATTGTTGCATTCTGCTTTCTCAGTGGGATAATGAGGAGGAGAAAGTTTAAGGACTGATCCAAGGTCCTCCACCGGGAAGTGTTAGAGCCTGGACAGGACAGGAGCCTGGTCTCCACAGTCAAGTCACCATCTTTAATGATCTCATGCTACAACTGACTGAGGGAATGTGAAAACAGAAATTCTCCTAAAGAGTGCAAAGAAAAGAGCAAAGCCTTTGAGATTAGACCTTAGGAGATAAACCTAATAGAGCTGGAATCATTTAGCCCGGTGAAGAGAAGGCTCAGGTATGAGCTTGGTTTGTGAAGGACAGGAATATACCGGGCTGTAAAGAGCTGGGATTTTTCTCATCTCCACTTGAAGGACTCAGGACAAAAAGAAAGATTCCTAGGAACATTGATTGTAATGCCGTGGTAGATTGCGATTTGAAGACAGCCTACCTCTTAGGTCCCTATTGCTCTCCCCTCTGCCCATAACTGCTACTCTTATCTTCTCATCATTGTTATAATAATCGAAGCACATAATGATCAGAAACCCCATCTTCAAGACTTTTTTATGTTATTCTATTCTTAATTATTTGTCTTCTCACTTTTGAATTTTATTCCTTCCCACTGCAATGCAAAAAATAGCACATTATCATTATAAAGCAATTATAACCAGAATCCAAATCATCAGGGTGGTAAGTTCAATATCAGTAATAAGGGTATGGGCTGGGGTGGTGGTGGGGTTCAGGCCCTGCACTTCCAAGGTCACCTAAAAGAATAGTGATGACATCATTTCTGAAAAATTAGAAAGAGCTTCTTGCATACAATATTATGATCAATGAGAAATTTACTGTTCTAGTTTGCTAGCTGCCAGAATGTGATATACCAGAGACGGGACAGCTTTTAAAAAGGGGAATTTATTAAGTTGCAAGTTTACAGTTCTAAAGCCATGAAAATTTCCAAATTAAAGTAAGGACATAGAAATGTCCAATCTATGACATCCAGGAAAAGATACCATCCAATGACGTTCAGGGTTTCTCTCTCAACTAGAAAAGCGTATGGTGAACATGGTGATGTCTGCTAGCTTTCTCTCCAGGCTTCCTGTTTTGTGAAGCAACCCGGGGACATATTCCCTCTTCATCTTCAAAAGTTTCTGGCTGCATGGACTCTCGTGGTTCTCAAGGCTCTATTGCACTTTCCAAAATGTTTCCTCTTTTAAAGGATTACAGTAAACTAATCAAAACCCACCTGGAATGGGTGGAGTCACATCTCCCTCTAATCAAAAGTTAATCCCCACAATTGGTGTATCCAACTTCATTGAGGTAATCTAATCACGTTTCCAAACTACAGTGCTGAATAGGAATTAGAAGAAACTGCTGCCTCCACAAGATGGATCAGGATTAAAACATGGCTCATCTAGAACACATAATCCTTTCAATACAGCACATTTACTATCCAAGTTTTCATGATCATAGACAAAACAGAGTACTCTGCTTCTCCCTGGTCCCTTCATATCTGAGCAATTCTGCTACACCTGGGCCAAATCTGTGGTTAGAGATGGGGGCCTCACTGGCTGGTGCCAAACCTCCCGGTTTGCAGGGAAGTGGGGTCAATCCTGCTACTCTACCATGTGCTCTTTTCCTCTCCCCAGGCTTGCAGAAACTCCTTTCAAAGACCCTGTTACTCTCCCTGCATTCCAATCCCAAAGACACTTTCTTTCCTCTTACTTCTCTGGTTTGCCTATAATTTTAATCAATTTAGGCTTTCAAAAACAAAAGCCAATAAAAAGGGTTTCCTTCATACAGCTCTGCCTTTGGTCGTGGAACTCAAATACCTTGAACCCAAAGTTTTTTCTGTGTTAATGAGGGAAGAAAAAATACAGTGAGAAGAAAATGCAAATTAGTATCACACAAACCACTCCCTGTCACTCTCAGACTCTCAGCAAAAAATTGTATATCCCCCCAACAACAAGGTACTGCAAATCTATTCTTAGTAAGACTTCAAACTAAAATTGCCATCTGCCATCATCTTGCTGACTCCAATAAAGGACTTTGTAACTGCGAGAGAGCAGCTGGTCATTTCTCTCATTATTCAATGCAAATATATTATAGAGAGGAGCAGAACATGCAATAACATTTCAAAATATAATGCCACACTAAAAAAAGATCCTAAATACCAACAGAATGCATTTTTTGGCCGTGGGACTGAAAACAGCTTGTTGGAACTCATTTTGTTTGTTATAACTAAGCCACTCTGGAATGATTTCTTCTTTTTCAATGTGTAATGGTTCATTTCATGCATGGAACAACCATAATGAAAACAGCTCTTTACTAAGTCTTTGCCTTTTGGCTTTAAATTGCAATTAGAATAACATTACTCAGATCTCTGTTGTCCTCCATCTCTACCTCTAGTGCTTAGGCTGTGGTATCTACCTAAAATTCTCTGCTTCGTATAGAAATACATGAGAAGTCAAGAAAATCAATTTTAATGAAACCATGGATGAGATAAAAACAGATACTATTCCAAAAACTCAGAGAGTGCAAAAAGCTTTTTAAATAGGAACAACAACCATTATGAAATGCAACAATAAAGGAATTAAAGACTTGGGAGGCAGCCAAAATATAGAGAAGTAGGCAAGTGGGCAAAGGCTGTTAAAAAATTTACAATGTATTATGGTTAAGGTGAGGTGACCATATGGACAGTCAAGGTGAGATGTTATGGTCAAACAGGAGAAGTTTGAAAATAAAATCGACACCTTCACATGGTTTAAAGTGCAGAGTCAGCTGCTCTGTTTTGTGGACTCTGGGACCATAGGAATATTCATGAGGAGGCAGCAACTACCTCTTCACTCTCCAAATCCATCTACCTCTTGGGTTTTTCTTCTCCCCATTCGTAAAGGACAAGCCCATGAAGCTACAGCTTATCAATGGTCCAAACATGTATATCCTTTGAAATTGTCTTCTGCTCGACCCATGGTGTTACATGCCACACTTTGGAAACAACATTCCCTATTGTGAATGTTGTCCTACATGTGTCACAGGATTGTCAAGAGATAATGAGATACAAATTAAACTCTTCTTATAAACTATTAAGCTTTACACACATGTATATGATTATTAGTTTTATTCTATTTCTATTGCAGAAGGTCAGCAGGTTGGAGGAGTGAGGCCAGAAGGAAGGCTCGGGGAAAGCCGTATTTATTCATATCATTGATTGAGAAGAACTCAGTTTTACTGTTAGTCATTGTGGGGGATTGAACCATGCCCCCCACAAAAGACACCTTCAAGTCTTATTCCATGTTCCTGTGGGTGTGAACCCATTCGTTAAGTAGGCCCTTTGAGGCTGTTACCATTAGATAACGTGTGGGCTCATTTGTAAATAGGATTTTTGAAGATACCATTCAGATGAGGTCAGATCAAATCAAGGTGGGCCTTAATCCATATGGCTGGAGTCCTTATAGGTAAAGCACATTCAGATGCAACCAGTCAGTAGAAGCCAGAAGTCAGCAGAAATTATAGGAAAAGACACAAGGAGAGAAAGAGACTGCCATGTGGCAGAGAGCTGCCGGAATGCTACAGCTCTGGGAGAAAACACGCCTTGTCAATACCTTGATGTTGTACTTCTAGCTGACAAAACTGCAAGACAATAAATTCTGGTAGTTTAAGTCAGCCCATAGCAGCCCTGGCAAACTAAGCCAGTCAGACTTCCCAGAGAATGCCAAAATTCAAAGCTATTCCAGGAGGATATATTTTATGTCACTTACTGTAATCAAACTGATTTTTTTCAGAATGCACAGTTGAAAATATTTCATTGAAAACTAACTCACACTTTTAGTCTCATGGAATGTGTTGGTTGGAAACAAAAGTTATTAGTATGCTAAACTCTCCCACCAATATAAATCTTTATTAAAAGTAAAGTATGTGTACACTAAGTAACCCTCCACCTCCCCCCCCACATATACTCCATACTCTATAAATCCAATCCCAAATGATTCTATTATAAAAAAGCATCATCTCCATTTCTCTTGTTCTGGTTCTCAGTTTTTAATTTCCTTATGTTAATTATATGATAAACATGTACAGATCCATTACCCAGTCCAAGTGCTAGAACATTAACAGTGTTTTACATCTACCTCTGTGCTTTCCCTCATCCCACCCCTTCTCCCTTCCCAGACATAACTGCTGTCTTGAATTTTGTGCTTATCATTCCCTCACTCTTAGTCCTATAATTTTATCATATATGTATGCTTAAACAGCATAGTATTTAGTTTTATTTGGTTGTGAAAATTACAAAAAAGGCATCAGGCTGTTATCTTCTGGGAATTGTTTTTTGCACTTACTAGTAAGTTACTAAGATTAATCTATATTGTGACATATAGCTGCAGTTAGCTATTTTTATTGCTGTGTGTGTGTGTGTGTGTGTGTGTGTGTGTGTGTGTAGGTAGGTATTTATCTAGTCTCCTGGATTGTTTCCAGGGTTTTGCTACTACAGTTGCACAGAATAACCTAAGAGCATGCCCCACATTCATTCCAAAACAATACAGGGGAAACCTGTGGCAAAGGAAGCAGCAGCAGCTATGGACCCTCAGGGCTCTCTCTTGGGGATGCCATTGTCTCTGATTCTCAGTGGAAACCAAATATGGGCTCTTATAATATATAGCTCCTGTAGTAAGGAGACAAAAATAGTGAATTTTTGGCTACTCAGAGAAAGAAAGTGCATGTGACCATTTATTTTCAATCCTCATTATGTTAATTATTCAAAATAAATAATCAATTCATTTGATCTTTGTGATTCTGGAGATAGTTTATCTTCACACAAAGCTGGAGAATGCTATCAACCATTAGTTCTCAAATTTTGCTACATATTAGAATTATTTAGGGAGAGTTTTAAAACCTTCATGCCTGGGCCACTCTTTAGACAAATTAAATCAGAGTACCTGGGGGTGGGACCCAGGCACCAGGATTAGTTTTAATGTTCCCTGAGGATTCCAATATGCAGCTAAGGTTGGAAACCACTGCTCTAAATCACAGGCTCTAACTTGTGTTAATCAGTTATCATTCAACTTAGCATATGTGGACTAATTTGAACCTGTGAGAAGGAAAATGCATTCAGAAAAGAGTATCAACAAAAGTAAAGCATAAAGTAAAATGTTTAAATCAACAGCTATTTGCGTAACCAGTCTACTAAAGAAACCACTTGAAACCGAACAAACTCTAAATCACCTCAATTCTCAAGACAAAAGAAGCTGCTTTTACTTCAATATTCTCTTGTCTCCCTCTCTCTGTTTCTGTCTGTCTCTCCCAAGTACTTTTTGAAGTCTTCTCCCACACTTTACCCACCCCAAGCTTGGCTAGTAACCTGTGGAAAGAATTAGAACATGAACAGCATCTAGAATTAGAATTTTGCATTCCATTCCATTCTCTTATTTTGTGGCCTTTCTACTGTTCCTCAATCCTTTCCACAAGATGTCACTCACTTTCATTGCATAAAGAAAGCTCTATTTGGAAACTAGGGCAGGAGGTTTGCCCTTCTTTCAAGGAATTTTACTCTATAGCATTTCATTATTTAATGTGCATTTAGTAAATATTTGTTGACAAGGTGCTATGTGCTGTGAACTGGGCCAGGCAATAAGACTGTGGAAATGAACATGGCATAGTCCACAAACTGGTGGGGAAAACAGACTCCCAAGCAAATAATTTCTTTAGAAATCAATTAATTAAATTTTTAAAATAATGGTCCATATATATGATCTAAAAACCAACGCAAAAATATAAAATAAAAAGTTTTTCTTCCACCATTGCTCATTTATCCAATTCACAAACCACACCCCTGCAATATGTCAACAGTGTTGCTAATTCTTATGTATCTGTCCAGATATTTTATGAATATATTAATATGAAAATATGAATATGTCTTTATTGCTTTCCCCTTTTATCGCAAATGGTAGATTACTTCACATGCTGTTTTACACTTTAATGTTATTCATTTTACAATATATTTTGGAGATCTTTCTATATGATTATATAAGGATCTTATTCTTTATTGTATATAGATGCATAGTTTCTATTGCATTGATACTTCATAATTTATTTTACCAACCTGCTATAGACAAATAAAAAATTTTGAATAATTTTTTATAACAACTAGTGCTGCAATGTAGAGCCTTGTGCATACATCCTGTCATCATCCTGTAATGTAAAAGCTGGGATATATTCCTAGTGGTGGAATTCTGTCATCAAAGGAAATATGAATTTGCATTTTTTATAAACATTGAAAAAGCATCTTTGTATCAGTCAGGATTCACCAGACAAATAGAACCAATAGAAAATGTATATCCTACCAGTACTTAAAAGATTTAAGTAATTGGCTTATGCAATTGTGGAGCCTGGCAAATGTAAAGTCATAGGGCAGGTGGGCAGGCTGGCAGCTCAGATAAAAATTGATGCTGCAGCCTTGAAGCCAGATTTCTTCTTCTGCAGGAATCTTCAGTCTTTGGTCTTAATGCCTTGAACTAATTGAATCAGGCCCCTTCGCACTATAAAGGGTAATTTCCTTCATTCAAAGTCAACTGATTATAGATAATAATCACACCTACAAAAATACCTTCACAGCAACATCTAGGCCAGTAATTCACCAAATGACTGAGCACTGCCACCTAGTCAAGTTAAACCTAATCAAATGAACCATCACAGTTATCCACTCAAGTTATGTCAATTTCCATGCAGCAATACATGGCAGTATCTATGTCCTCACATCATTGCCAATACAATATGCTAAGCAAAATTTGAATTTTTACCGATTTGGTGGGTGGAAATGGTGTGGTATTAATTTGCACAACCCTTACTGTGAGTGAAATCAAACATCTTTTTATCTGTTGAAAGCTGGTTGTATTGCCTTTTAAGCAGAAAATGTCATTGTTATATAAGTGGGGTAATAGATGTATTTGAAGGGAGTACAATAGAAGCAATAGAGAAATAGCAACTTACCAACTCTCCCTCCGAAAACAAAAACCAACCTTAAGTACAAGAAGCCTCAGAAGTTTTAATTTATTGATTATTTCTCTGAACATCTTACCAACTGAGTGATGATAAAAGCAGGACAAGGATATGACTTCCCATTTTTTTCTTTCTGCTGCCACCATTCTATCTAAAACGTACTTCAGCTTCAGCTTCTGGGTTGCTACAAATGCTTTCTATAAATTTGGTTTTCATTCAGTCTACCTGCATTTGGGATTGTCACCATTGGGCTATTTTGGTGACATTTTTACTACCACCTCTTCTGCATATCATTTTTTTAAAGTTCTAAAGTATTGCATGTTTAATTCCTGCAATTATAACTGAAACAACTTCTAACTTGGGTAACATTTCAGAGTTTACAAAAGGACCTTAAGATATATTATCTCATCTAATTAGCTCAACAACTCTGTAATTTACCCTTGAGAAACTTGTCTCCATTTTACACAGAGAAATTTATCTGCCCCAATTTCACAAGTAGCCTAGCCTGGAGCAGTGTTGTAACTCTTACCCAAGAATTTTTTTACTGCAAATCCAGTACATTAGACTGTAGGTAGCAGGCTGTGATAGTATAAGCTCTGGTTCTCCTTTGCTCTGTCTGTTTCTGTTCCCTGCATCCACAGAAATGTTACTAGTTAATCTGGTGAACTCTCATCCATTGGATTTCCCCCCATGGGCCCTACCTTCATTGACTTTTCTTTGCATCTCACTGTGTGCACACACATTCTTGTCAGAGGAACTTAAGACTTCATAGACAAGTTGGTGCACAACTGATTAAGAATTTCTTCTAGCCTCTACCTCACTTATACTTTTCTTTTTTGGGGGGGGGGCCTGGGCCGGTACCGGGAATCGAACCCGGGTCTCTGGCATCTCACCTACCCTTTATATGAGGTTTGTCACTGTAATCAGAAAGACTGAATCATTTATCTTGTCTATTGGGATTTTTGTTCTTTGGCCTAAAATAAATTAACACATCTCTGAAAGGAAACCTTTTATTCCTTTGGTATCCCTCACCACCGTCCTTTGAAGTGTTTTTGAAAGAAATAGTTGAATGAGAACCTTTCATGAAATTGTCAGTCTGATTCCCTGGGGACCCAAACCTAAACACAATATGCACACAAGCTGGCACATACCGTCTATTTCCCTCTGCCCAAGAGCCTTTCCTTTTCAGCACAGAAAACCTTGTGTGGTTTCCTTTTTTGGGCAATGGCAATCTATTTCATTTTGGTCTTGGCCTCCATGGCATCAACTGATATTGTCATAAAAGATTTTTATTCACTTGTATGAAGAAAAGTTGATCTGCATCAGGAGCAGATTGCAGCCTGTTTCCCATTATTTATTTGGCATTGAAACTGTTCCTATCTGGTAAAATTGGTTATTTGCAATGAGCTCTGTTGGCCACATCCCAATGGACATTTGGGTGCACGTTTAAGAAATAAACCAGCTTGGGTAATAAGCTCTACCTTGTACTAAGTGAGCTGCCTTGTGTAAAGCCAAGAAAAAACACTTTGGATTGATTAACTCTTTTAGGGGTAACAAGCTGACCTCAGACTTGACAGGCATGAAAGGTGATAAACAGACAAATGACTTCGGAGAAAACTTACAAACAAAGCATAATTAAGGAGACTATGCTGGAAAGTGTTGTTAAACTCAATACCTTCCAAAGGATTAATGTTCTTTCATTGAATAACAATTGACATTCTTACCATGTCACCTCCTTCTCTTCTTCTGTTGGTCATGCTTTTCTCCACAACTCTTAATTACATTTTCCCCTCCACTTCCTTTCACTTCTGAATCTCCAGAACCAAGCAGCCACTCAATGGTTTTTTACTGAGGTAAAGATGAATGATTCTGAGGCCAATACATTTTTACCTGTGCTCTGGTACCTCTCCCATCTCTTTTAGTTGACTATCTCTTCTCCATCCTAAACCTTCTCCCCTTCTTTTTCTGTTATTTTGGTTCTGTCCTTTTAACATTTAAAATGTCTAATTTCTCTCTCATCTTAAAAAACAAAATAAAATTTCATCAACCCAGTGTTTCCCTGCAGTTCTCACCCCATCATTCTCCTTCACAGTCAAACTTCATGAAATGTCTGTCTATACTCATTGCCTCCCTTTCTTCACTTCGCCTGGATTTTCCAGTTCATTTCAATATAGCTCTCCCCCTCACAACACCCCACTGAACTCATTGACCACTTCCCAATACCTAATTAAATTGCTTATTTTGTAGCATTTAATACTATTGGCCACTCACTTCTTCTTGAAACATACCTTAACGATGGCTTCATGATCCAAAATTTCTAGATGCTCCTTCGCTCTTTCCTTTTAAGGTTTCTCTAATCAGCATGTCTCTTTGACATTGGTGACCTTATATATTGATGTCCCTCAAGGACGCTCTATAAATTGTCACCAGGTAGTCTCCTCACTCTTCTAGTTTCTGTGACCTTCCTCCTAAAGAGCTCTCTGTAGTTCCCATATCTAATTAGTGAGCTCTAAATTTAATGCCAAATTGAACGAAACTGCCTATTGAGTATCTGCACCCATCATCAACTTTCCCCTTGTTACTGAGACTTTCTCCCAAATATTCTGCTCACCTTAATTCCTGTAGACCTTTGGTCCACTCTTTTATATGGCCAGCATGATCTTTCTATAATGCAAATTTGAAGATATGCATCTTTACTTAGAGTCCTTCATTTCCTTTAGTATTAAATTAAATGTCTTAATATGCCTGACAGGATCCCACAGGATCCTGCATAGCTCTCACATATTGCTGCTACATCTTTTGCATTCTGTGCCTCAGACATACTCATCTTCAAGTCTCAGCTTAGCTGTCACTTCCTCCAGGAAGTCTTTCTTGACCACACAAGGCTGGGTTAAAAATTATTATTGTGTTTTTCCACAGTATATTGATATAACATTTGTTAGTGAACTGTAATTGTCTCCTTACTAAAAAAATCTACCAAAGGATAAACTCCCTGAAGGCAGAGGTAACTTTTATCTTGCTCATCCTTATATCCCAAGGATATTTCCTGGATTATGCTAAGCACTTATTTTAATATTTATAAAATGAAAAGATGAGTCTGTCTAAATTACTTGACATTACTATTACATAAAAGGACAGAATACAATGATGTATGCAAGGTGATTGAGATAGTCCCCCAATAATTATTATTTCTTTACTCTCCATGATTTGGTTCCCTGGAAATCTTTACTTAGACGAATAGAAAACTTAGTCTTATAGGGATTCCAATTTTATACTAAAACTTTTTGCTATTTATTGCTTATAAAAATATAGAACTTTATGGCTACAATTATCTTATCTATAGCCCAATGCCCTGTGAAAGTACTGGAATCATATTTCTAGAATAAAGTGAAGTGAAGTCTATTGAGAATGAACAGAATGTACAAGTCATCGGGTAACTGTTCCATAAAGTGACACTTGGATTGATTCTTGAATTTCCCAGCTGGAAACTCAGTCAATTATCAGATGACTTCACAAAAGGAAATAATAAGGATTGCTATTAGCAATGATAAAAAATATCTCATGGATGGTTGCATTCACGCTATTTCTGAAACACAAGAGTGCTCATGTAGATTCAATTCAATTAGTATTTAGTGGGAACTAGAGACCCTGTGTCAAATAATATAGCTATCCAAACTGTAGTGAAAGCATATAGAAAAATGCTGTTCCAAATAATGCTTTTGTTCGTTTTTCATACTTTAACATTTTATAATTGATGATAAAAGTGATGTATAACTCATCAAAAAGCTAAGACTTTTATAAGCCTTAAAAAATATCTCATTTGGTCCTCAAAAGAACCCCAAAAGAACAGAGCAGGTATATCATTCTCACTTTAAAAATAAGGAAACTGAGGCAAACTTTATTTATTCATCACCTATTGAACATGCTAGATACCTTGACAGATGGTGAGAGGTGAAAGCAAACATAATTATTGCCTGCTCAATCTCTTTTACTTTTAAGAAAATATACCTCCTTCTTTCATCCTCATATTTCCCCACCTCTGTGCCCTAGTTCTCTTATCTATGTCATGTAGATCCATGCCAGCACAGAAGAAGAGAGGGAGGGGAAGAGAGAGAGAGAAAAGAGAAAAATATAAATGGGGATAAGTATATGCAGTCTTTGAGAAAATGTGTAACCTAAGAACACTCACTGGTTTTCTCTTACCAGTTCTCTTCCAAATATGTTCCTATCAGAACTTCTTTACTTCCAGTCCTTAAATGCCACAAGACTTTATCATATCCTTACAAACCACAGTCCATTCATACTTTCAAGGCTGTATATGGCTAATGTGCACTCAGGTTCTATTCTTACTTCCTTCAATGTGCCTTCTTGGATTGCCAAGCTCAGAAAGCCAAATTATACATTGCTCAGACTCCCTTGCAGCTAGTTCTGGACACCAATTAGATAAACAAATGCAATATTAGGAAGCAATTTCTTCAAGCAAGGTGTGGAGGCATGAGTGTTGAGAGGCAGTTGGGCAGAGGTCAGACTCTGAGTTCCTGTTTACCACCAGTTTCATGGGTGTCAAGAAGCACCTAAAGCATTAGTGGGGTATTTCTGAATCCTGAACCAAACCCATGGGTTTATATTCTTTCACTCTATGAGTTCAGTGCCAGCTCTTCCTTATGGTTCCTCTAGGTCCTCCAATGATTTTAGAAACATTTAGTTCTTCTATCAAATAATTTTCTGTTTAAAATCCATATAAGGGGTCCTGATTTCTGTACAGACTATGAAAAACATTCATCCATTTACTTGAATTAACTTGGACAATTTCCGTTCTTCTAACCAAGTTTACCCTGACTATGACACAGGAGATAGCAAGTGTGCCAGTTTGAAACTGTTGTATACCCCAGAAAAGTCATGTTCTTTAATCCTCATTCAATATTGTTGGGTAGGCTCTTCCTCATTAAGTTGCTTCCGTGGAGATGTGACACAATTAATTGTGGGTGGGGCCTACTGATTAGGTAGTTTCCATGGAGATGTGTCTCTCCCCATTCAAGTTGGGTCCCTTCCTGAGGTCCTTTAAGAGGGAATCATTTTGGAAAAAGCTTCAGAGTTGATACATACAGAAAGATTTGGAGATGCAGAGAGAAAAAGCCCTTGGGGAAGCCATTTGAAACTAGAAGCAAGGAGACAAAGCCAGCAGATGTCACCATGTGCCTTCCTAGCTGACAGAGAAACTCCAAATGTCATTGGCCCTTTCTTTAGTCATGGTATCTTTCACTGAATGCCTTAGTTTGAACATCTTTATGACCCTAGAACTGTAAACTTGTAACTTAATAAATTCCCTTTATAAAAGCCAATTCATTTCTGGTATATTGCATCCCAGTAGCCTTACCAACCAAAACATCAAGAAAATATCTTTCAAACTGAAGAAGTCCTCAAAAAACATATGATAAAATGTTGTGGGATCATGCAGCTTATATGGTAAAGTTAAGGTTTGAATCCAGATCCTCTGGCTCTAAATTCCATAGTCTTCTCTTTTTGGCACACTCTCAATTTTCCAAAGCAATTGGCATGTTACTTCAGTACCTGCAAAGGTAAGCAATTGGCATGTTACTTCACTACCTGCAAAGGTAAGCAATTGGCATGTTACGTCAGTACCTGCAAAGGTAAGCAATTAAGTCATGTTTTTCCAATTGAGCCTAATTTTCAGCATCCCTCAGGACACATTTTAAATATTGACATAGTGATCACATATGAGAATCATGTCAGTCCTTTTGGAAACAAGTGAAGTGTCTCCATGTTTGGAAAAGCAGAGTAGAAGGAGAAAGGAGTAGAAATGTAATATCTTAAATATTATAAACAGTGGTAATTTAAACAATTCAGGACAAAATTAGTTTTAATTGTGAAATTATATAGCCTAATATAAAGATTTAAAATTTATGGTAATATTATTTATGAAAATTACTTCTGACTTAGATTTGATATAAATTTCTAACTTATACCAGAGTCAAAATTGAGTTGTTCATAAAAATCTCCATCATTTCAGAACAACAGAACTCAGTTAACATGGGCCTAGTGACATTGCCTAAGGCTACTGAAATCACCACTGACAAATTAGAATTATGTAGTCTTACAGAATTACATTTAACTTAATGAATTTCAACTAGATTTGTTGATATTTTTCATGCATTTTGAGACCCCTAAATAAAAAAAATCTATGAAAAATTTTATGCATATTTGTAACTGTACATTAGGGATGATTTAAGTAAGATACTTTCAAAGGTAATACGTGGTATAATACAGGTATGAACAAATACCTACAGATAAAGAAATGGCGAATACTTCTCATAGTAGATAAGGCCTGCATTTGCTCCAGGCGTTAAAAAAAAAGTACAAATATGACAGACATAGGCAGTGGGAACAAACATCCTGGTCAGAAATAGCAAAACAGCATTGAATAATAGAAAAGTACTGTGTACTAAAAAAGCATGACACATGGAGAAGATCACTCTGTGTTGCTATGGAGTATAAGGTATAGGGTATGAAAAGACTGAGGCCAACCATGAGGGTATGGAGGCTGTAATTCCATCATCCTGGCTATGAGTGGTCACAGGGACATTAATAAGAGGAGTCATTCATATTTATGGTCAGAGGTAAATGTGGGGCAATATTAAAGTTAGAGAAGCAGTTCAAAAGTGGAGATTTGGGAAGAGTATGGTTAATGATGACAACAGTGGGTCTGGAAAGAAGAGACAGAACCAAAAAATTAAGTAGAATCTATCAGATTTTATGAGTCATTAAGTGTGTGTGTGTGTGTCCCATTTATGGGACAACCTTAAAGGATAGTGATGAAGAGAAATCCTCCCCATGGGAAGAGTTTTGAGTTATGTGCCTGACTGTTCATTTTGCTTGGAAGTAGAAGTGGCCAGAGGTGAATTTGTGTATTGATTCCGGGGCTGTGGCAATGGTGAGGCTTTTTGGTCAGGGGCTTGGAGAGAATATGATGGGAACATTGATGGACAAAGAAGTTTGGGGGTGAGGTATGTGGCTGGACCTTTCTGATTTGG